>JARHVA010001119.1:1432500-1535000 GCA_037957365.1 Torreya grandis | reverse complement strand
AAATCTGTTAAAGCTACTTTAATATTGATGAATATAGTTGATGAGGATGCTGCATGTCAATTATTCCTTTTAATTTAATGAATTCTACTTATCATTGGTATTTAAATCAAATGGAAAACTCCATCACCAATTTGGAGGATTGTCAAACCACTTTTCTTGTGCAGTTCAGATAGGTTACCAATCTTGGATTGATATATCAACACTTCACCAGCATGAAGAGAGAACCTAATGATCCCACCCATGCTTTCAATATAAGAAGGTAGAATATTTATAATTAGTTGACCCCTGGGTACAACCCATAGTCACCATTGGCACTAGAGATGTATAAAAATGCCTTAAACCCCATTACCACCATGTTCTTGAGAAGAGGACCTACTACCAATACTTTGGCACTAGAATTTGAATAAGCCATTAGCACGATAGACAACTCAATCTACAAACACCTACGATACCTAATATTAGCAATGGGATCCCATTGCTCAACCTGATACCACATGTAAAGTAAAATGTTTTGGCCTACAATTAGAATTAATTATACATGCTACCTTTATTGACATAATCGATGCAACTAAATCTCAACTATCAAAACAATCACATGATGAGAAATAGTTGCCAATAGAACTAGCATGCAGTTGCGCTCCCTACAACCCTTCTACAAGGCATAGATTCCACAAAATTTGAATTGGATTCTATCTAAAAGATGGTTTAGAAGTTGAGTAATGATTTTCTAAACATGCTAAAAAAACTCAGATATCAATACTGAGATGGGTAACTAGAACATCAAAATCCAAAGATATAAAATACCATTTAACTAGCCTACAAATAATGCAGAGCAATCTGATAGACTCTTAAAAATCAACATCACTAAAACAACGTTACCCAATTAGAGAATGATACATAATACACCCCAGCATATCAAACTCGATTATGTTGAATTTTGTATAGCATTTGAGATATTTTAGAGGGAAGTGACTAGGTAGGATTATATGAATAATCTACCAGAATCATATCAAGATCTAAGATTTGCTAGCACAACCATGTTATTTGAGACTCAAGAATTTCACTTCCTAGAAGAGGATGACAATAAACTAGAGGATCATTTAGAAGAAGTTCATAATTTCTAGTAGTTTCAAAGAAGTTCATATAATTTGAGAAAAAAAAACCTTTGACCACATCGAATGTTCTGAACACCACCAAAATTCCACCTAATCATAAAGTAGACAAAAATCCACCCCTCCAAAAGGAAATGAGCCACTACTAAGTAAGGATGACTCAAGCAAATCTAGAGGATACAATATCATTGAAGATATGAAGAAAATCAAGGAAAATATCACACTTCACAAGTTGGCCCAAATCACTAAATAAAAGGAGCTACTATTGAAGTCTATCACTGGGAAGGTGCATGTGGAGAAAGCTAAGATAGCTTTAGATAGAATAAAAGAAGCAAAAGTAGTTGAGCCAATGTCATCTACAAGAGTAAGCCTAAAGTACCACCATTCCTACTAGCCATTAGAGTATTTGGTAAGAATATTCATAATTATTTGGTTGATTCTAGATCATCTACCACAGTTATGCCTACTTCAATATGTAAGAAGCTTGGTCTCACTCCTAACCCTTCAAAAATATCAGTTTCTTAGCTAGACAAGATAGTAGTACTAGTAGTGGGAGAAATAAACAATGTATATATTTAGGTGGCCTCAAAACTAATAGTCTAAATGACCATCGATATCTTGGTGGTAGACATACCAAAGGGTTATATATTATTACTGAGTTGAGATTGGTCCAAGACGCTTAATAGTTATCTCTCAATAGATTTCTCATGTATCTAGCTACCATGGAGAGGAGTTATAAATCAGATCCAAATTGATAAAGAGACAAAGATGAAATATCTCATCATTGAGTACAATGTCAATAATTAAGAGGTAAAATATGATTCTCACTCATTAGGCATCTACACTTTTACTACTCATAGTTTAGTATAAAACTTGGGACTTGAGGATTCAAACTAGTTGTGGATAATGCATTTTGATGGAGCCAAGTTCAAGTAAGGATTAGGTGTGGGAATTAAGCTAATCGATCCTTAATGAAATAATTTAATTTCTTCTTATATATTTTAGTTCCCTTGTATGAATAATAGAGCTGAGTATGAGGCTCTAATCTTAGGACTATAATTTACACTAAAGAATAATGTAAAATAGATAAAGGTGTTCGGGGACTTAGAGCTAGTTATCCACTAGATAAGAAATAAATACAAATGAAAAATATCTTATTTTACATATATCATGGTATTTAATCAAAAACTTTGAATCTTTCAACATAGTATCACTCTCGAGAGAACAAAACTAGGTTGTTGATTCACTAGCTGTTACCACTGCCAATTTGGAGCCATTACAAGAGTCTCAGGTAAAGAGATTCTCCATTGAGTTGGGTTTTTATCCCTTTATTATAGATAATGTATATTTTTTTAGGCCTTTAATTATGATTAATAGATTATCTGGTTCTTAACTAGCTTAGGGGATTTTAAGTCCTAAATCATTGATGACAAGGATGTTAGTCACATTTGTCAAGAAGAAATAGATAAGGAGGGCATTCTCCAACCTAAGGAGAATCAAATACCAATTAGATTAGTCTATTTGGAAAGGTCTTTTGAATTGTATTCCTAAGCACAATATCTCAAGCATCCCAAGTCAATAAATTAGACTTCAAGAAATAAAATATGGGGGATGTGTATAATCTGTGGTATGCCAATATTGGTCTTAGTTGTACTTTTAAGGAAAGATAGTCAATGAGGGATTTTATCTCTCAATACAGAGATGTTATCCCCTATACATATGAGTACCTAAGAGTGTATGATTCCAAAGTCATCACTCACACCATTCCCCTCAAGCAAGATCATAAATTGTTTAGACAAAGGCAAAGACCCATGAATCCCATCTTGGAACCTCTTATTCAGAGAGAAGTGGAGAAGTTATTGAGCACCAAAATTTTCTTCCCAATACAACACTCCACATGGGTGGCCAATTTGGTGCTAGTAAGGAATAATAATAGAAAAATTAAACTATGTGTATATTTTATAAATTTAAATAATTCCTACGAAAAGGATAATTACCCACTGCTATTGCTAGATGAGTTAGTACAAATTATAAGTGGTTCTAAAATGATGTCTTTTTAAGATAGATTTTTAGGTTACAATCAAGTATTAGTGAAAGATAAAGATAGGATTAAGACTAAATTTACAATAAAATGGGGAACTTATACATACAAAAGGATGCCATTACATTTAGACATTACATTTTTCAGAATAAAATAATTGCTATTGTCCCAGACCCTATTGTTAAGCTCACACTATCATAGAATGAGCTAAGGGAATGCTGAGGGAAGTGGATGGCCAAAATCTAGGTGTTTGACATAGAGATCAGGCCTACAAAGATCATTAGAGGTTAAGGCATTATTTAGCTCATGAATGAGCCTAATCCCTAAATCACCATTGAAGAGGTATGTGAAGCACAAGTTTTTAAAGGTGAGTGGTATACAGATATAGTTCAATACTTACCAGAACTTGTAGCACAAAATGTAATAGAGAAAAGAGGAAATATTTGAGGTTTAAGGCTGCTCATATTTAGATCAAAAAGAGAATTATCTATAGGAGGAAATATGAAGGTATATATCTTAGATGTGTATCTATAAAATACGCCAACTAGATCCTAAAAAATTTGCATCAAAAGATAGGCAATGGCCACCCCAATGGAAATACCACCACCCATAAAATTCCAAGGCTAGTTTACTATTAGCTAACCATTTTCAAGGATGCTCACATGCATATTAGAACTTACTATGAATGTCAAACATTGGCCAAAATGGAGGTTCATGTAGCCATGCCTCTATAACCAATTTGTAATATCCCTTTGAATATCAAAACAAAAGCTCTGATCAAAGATACGATTTTGTAGAATAGATTCACATATGCATAAACAAATCACAATATAATATCTCAATAAGAAATCAAAGATCTCATCACTTGTTCTTCTGGATGATTACACAATTGAGTCTCTGTTATACAAATAAAAGAATATTAAAATCTGGTCTTAAAACCCTGGCTTTCGCTAATCTGGGAATGAAATCTGAATTCTGGAAGGACTCTGCTTTTCTGTGTCGACACACAGATGCCATCATTGGTTGATATCTCACCGACGTCGGTCACTGTCGGTCGGCTTTCTGCCGACGTCGATCTTCAGTCGACCGATGTCAGTCACTGGAAACTCTTTGTTTGCCAAGGTCGGTGCCTGAGCGGATATGTACGGACATGTACAGACTTAGTACGACTGCCAACCTGTCTGTTTTCAACCCCTGATAGCTGAACAACCTGATCTCAAGAATATATGATTCTAACACAAAAGATCTATATTTGTATAACTTATTGGATCAAAAACTAAATAAAGGAATACCTGGAATATCTGTAATAACTTCTATGTGAAGTTATCTCTCAACCCTAAAATTCTGTGATAACTTCTGGATGAAGTTATCTCTCAAATTTGTACCTCTGTGATAACTTCTAGATGAAGCTATCTCTCAATTCTGTACCTCTATGATAACTTTTGGATGAAGCTATCTCTCAATTTGGCAATAAATTAGCTGATATCTCACAGCCTCTAAATCACACACAATGAAGAGGGAGCATTCTCCACTACAATGGAATCTTGGAACCCTTGGCTCAGTCTTCACAGAAGAATTTCTTCAATTTTCAATAATCAATAATCTATGCATACATAATCAATAATGGCCTCTATGAGAAACCCTTATACCCTCAAAAGATATGCTTGCCCCAATTAGGGTTTCTTAAATTAGAATTAGGGTTTCTAATTAAAAATAGGCTAATAATTAATATTTGATTAAATCAATCAAATATTAATATCTCCCTATATACATGTCAGATCCTCGACCCGATCGAAGCAGGTGAACCAGGGAGTGATTCCGCACATGACCATATCAAAATAAAGGTGCTCCACTACATGTCAAATATCCCTAAAAAGTAGGAGCTCAGGCCCAATGTGTCCAAAATAACCTGAATGAAAACCAAATGTAAAAATTCTGTGAATCAAAGTCAAGCCAAGCTCCATTATGACCCTCTATCCATCCTATTAGCCTACGAAGGTCGTATAATAGGCTAATCATCAAATCTATCAATGTCCACAAAAAAGGGGACATGACAATCCGCCCCTCCAAAAATTGCTTGTCCCCAAGTAATCTCAGAACAATGAACCACTCGATCCACCTGGATCCCAAATTTAGTTATGCTCTACACTGTTGTGAATCAATGCAAGTACCTGCAACATCAGCAGAAGTAGAACAAAGAGGAACCCATAATCAAATTGGCAAATATAACTCAAGCAACCTATACTCTGATCAACATATCTAATCAACTCTTGCTCTAAGTCATACACTGACAAACTGTCAATCCCATCTACAAAAGATGGTGCCAATCCATCCCATAATTGATCCCTCTATAAAGGTGGCACAACCAACTGTACCACACTAACATCTGTGTAAGAAGAATCAATATGGAGACTCGACTCCACTGGTATCTCAAGCTCATCAAAATTAGGTACTCCCAAATCTTGAATATGTGTATCAGCCTCAACAACATGCTCATCATCAGTAGCTACAAAAACATACTCATCACCAATACTCAATGTACTAACCTCTGAATATACCTCCATACTCTGAATGCAAACATCAGGCTCATCCTTAGTGACTAACCCCTGAGCTGAACTCACCTTAAGACAAAGCTCATCCACAACATCCTCAACTACTCCTACCTATGAAGATAATGTAGATAAATCATTACCTAAAGATGTGTTAATATCTTCCTGTACTGGATCAGCATGACTGTCAAACTCATCATGCAAGTTGCTGCATGTCATAGGGAAAGTACTACGATCCTTAGGCCTATTAATTAAACTCTTTAACCACATACAAGCTCTAGGTGAGATATTTTTCCCTTTTGTCCAGACATACCATAAATCTTCTGCCAAAAGTTTAGAAATTTTATCCTCCTCCTCAAACAAGATTGTGAACATGATAGAGTGCATTGATGCTAATACATCATTGGAATGAAAATCATCTAAAATAGTCCAAAAGATTTTAAACATCCTGCGAATGTCACCAATACAATCTACTAACATTATAAGGTTTTCAAATCCATACCTTGCAAATATTTCAAGTAATCTTGCCCTTTTAGAGAAATGAGGGTCTCTAATGTCATCCAACTTTTCGAAGCTTTTTACCATGGCATGAAGTACCTCTCTCATAATCCGATCATCATAAGAATTAAAGCCAGCTATTATCCTCATGATTTCACTAATACAAGAGAGAGTTGCAAGTCTTACCACCTCATCATGATGTCTCAATAATCGGGGCTTCACCAACGAATCAAACGCTGGCGATAACGCTCTTTGCATCTCATAAGAATTTGACTGCTCAACCTTGCTTAAATGAATTTATAACTCCTCCAAAGTTGTTAGAATGTCATCTACTTGCTGTAATGGATTTTCTAACTTCCTCTTGGCATTGTGCACTCTTTCTTCCAAATCTTTGACACCTGTTAAATCCATACTGATACCCAAACTACCCAACAGGATGGCAAGACATTGGCTCTGATACCATTGTAATATCCCTTTGAATATCAAAACAAAAGCTCTGATCAAAGGTACAATTTTGTATAATAGATTCACATATGCATAAACAAATCACAATATAATATCTCAATAAGAAATCAAAGATCTCATCACTTGTTCTTCTAGATGATTACACAATTGAGTCTCTATTATACAAATAAAAGAATATTAAAATCTGGTCTTAAAACCCTGGCTTTCGCTAATCTGGGAACGAAATCTGAATTCTGGAAGGACTCTACTTTTTTGTGTCGACACACAGATGCCGTTGTCGGTCGATATCTCATCGACATCGATCACTGTCGATCGGCTTTCTACTGACATCGGTCTTCAGTCAACTGATGTCGGTCACTGGAAACTCTTTTTCTGTCGAGATCGGTGCCTGAGCGGATATGTACAGACCTGTACGGACTTAGTATGGCTGCCAACTTGTCTGTTTTCAACCCCTGATAGTTGAACAACCTGATCTCAAGAATATATGATTCTAACACAAAAGATCTATATCTGTATAACTTATTAGATCAAAAACTAAATAAAGGAATACCTAGAATATCTGTAATAACTTCTATGTGAAGTTATCTCTCAACCCTAAAATTCTGTGATAACTTTTGGATGAAGTTATCTCTCAAATCTGTACCTCTGTGATAACTTCTAGATGAAGCTATCTCTCAATTCTGTACCTCTGTGATAACTTCTGGATGAAGCTATCTCTCAATTTGGCAATAAATCAGCTGATATCTCACAGCCTCTAAATCACACACAATGAAGAGGGAACGTTCTCCACTGCAATGGAATCCTGGAACCCTTGGCTCAGTCTTCACAGAAGAATTTCTTCAATTTTCAATAATCAATAATCTATGCATACATAATCAATAATGGCCTCCATGAGAAACCCTTATACCCTCAAAAGATATGCTTGCCCTAATTAGGGTTTCTTAAATTAGAATTAGGGTTTCTAATTAAAAATAGGCTAATAATTAATATTTGATTAAATCAATCAAATATTAATATCTCCCTAAATACATGTCAGATCCTCGAACCAATCGAAGCAGGTGAACCAGGGAGTGATTCTGCACATGACCATATCAAAATAAAGGCGCTCCGCTGCATGTCAAATATCCCTAAAAAGTAGGAGCTCAGGCCCAATGTGTCTAAAATAACCTGAATGAAAACCAAATGTAAAAATTCTATGAATCAAAGTCAAGCCAAGCTCCATTATGACCCTCTATCCATCCTATTAGCCTATGAAGGTCGTATAATAGGCTAATCATCAAATCTGTCAATGTCCACGAAGAAGGGGACATGACACAATTTTTGAGGGAAAACCATTTGCATAGTGAGGCTTGGACTTCATCAATGTAATCAACCCAAATTATTCTACCAATCATAAATTTGTGTTAATAACTACAAATTATTGTACCAAGTGGACAAAAGTAGTTTCCACCAAGAATAGTAGAGCACAAGATATGATTTTATTTCTATAGGAATACATTACTAATAGATTCATCATGCCTATTTATCTAGTATGTGATAATGGACCCGTATTTATATCATTAAAATTTACTGAGTGGTCATATGAAAATCAATTTATAATTAGGTCAACTTCTAACCACTAGCCTCAGGGGAATGGATTAGTCGAGTCAATGAATAAAAATTTGATTGAGGAAATCAAGAAGTCAATAGGGGATAAGCCTAGAGACATGCACAATCTACTAAAGTATGCTCTTTGGGAAGATTGGATGAAATACAAGCAAGGCTTAAAATATTCACCTTACCTAATGGTATATGGACGTAGACCAATTTTTCCTATCACATTGAAGTTAACTACTTATTAGTTCATACAAGACTATATAGAACCCAATGACAAAGTAGAATCAAAACTCCTTGATATAATAGAGACAGAGGATTCTAGAATAGAAGCTTTATAGACATTCAGTAACACCATGATGTAGTTAAAAGGTGGTTTGATAAATGAGCAAAAGTCAAAGCATTATTGATTTCAAATTTGGTGTTACTATGGGATAAATCCAATGAAAATAAAGGACAACATGAAAAGTTTACCCCATTATGGACTGAGACATATAAGATATCAGAGATCATCGACAATAACGTGTTTCACTTGAAAGACCTCCAAGGAAACAAGCTTACATATCTAGTTAATAGATAGTTCTTAAAACATTACTTTAGAGCTTCTCTATCTCTAGATATTAAAAATTAAAAGGATTCAGATAAGCTTAGACATAGGACTAGATTATATTTCATGCTTTCTAGATTAGATTTCATACTTTCTAGATTAGATTTTAAGTGTTTTCCTTAGATTAGTCTTTCTTGCTTTTGGCATTTTACTTTCTATAGTAGTTTCCTGCTTTCTAGATTAGTTATTTTTAATTTTATTTAATGACCAAGATTGTGTTTGCTCTAGTTATTACCAAAATCAATTCAAAATAACTAAATACAGGATTTGTGAAAATGGGGAAAATTAAAATATGGACACATTTGGAGATTAGTATATAGTTTAGGTATATTCCTATGTTTTGAGTCCTTTAGAATTAAGGTAAGCAATTAGAGGTCATCCTGGATGGTGTCACAATTAAATACTTTTTCCAGGCATATGGAAGCTACTCTCATGGTATTCATACAAATTTAGAATTTTTTTTGGTTTCATTGGATCAAATTCACTTATCAAGATAATACTTGCTAGAAATGATAATTTTGGGTCTAGGTTTGGTTGGTAGGGATGCCTTATTAATGGTTTGTTTTCTAATTATACCAACTCACTGGGGTTCTTTCTTTCCCGTTTCCACTAATATGAACTAAAAAAAAAGAAAATAATCGATGAATTCAAAAGAGAAAAAGAAGATTTAAAGAAAATTAAAAGAAAGGGGCTCACATGGTGAAATAAGGTCAATGTACCAAGCATCATGGTTAAATAAAATTAATGGAAGGAGAAGAGAAGGAGCCCAATGTATCTTTATTGAGGATATGGATGTGTAGTTGGCAATAAATCAATACCTGAGATCCCTTTGTTTTAGTGCTTTTATAGATATTGGAGTGAAACCTATAGCCTCATCAAGACCTCAGAAGACTCATCAGAGTAAGGGGTAAATGAATTACACACTCAACGCACACAGGTCTAAGGAATTTGAAGGCAAGTATGTTGTATGAATTAACTTAAGAATATCTTTCATGTTTTTGATTTAATTATTTTTATATGGAAAATTTCATGAATGATTTTAGATTTCAAACTATAGTTTTGGGTTCTCAAATACTTAAGAGTATCCCCCCTATAAGTCACCATTTATTGTACCCAACACCCCCCTTTTTTTATATGAAAATAGGGACCCACCTTTTTTTTGAAATATGATCTTAATAAAAAATCCTTTTCATATGTTTTAGGCAAAGTTTGGAAATTAGGAACTTTTACTTTTATTGTTGGTAGTATTGCATTATGTTTATTATTTTTATGAGACTTACTTATGCACTGTAGATGACTTCTTTAAACTAACTCCTATTTTTGTGCAAAGCTATCCTTCAAATTTATTGTTTGAGGAAACTTTCAGTCCTACTTAATTTGAGTTTATTATTTTAGAAGCCTCATCTTATTAGAGAAATTATTGTGGGCTCTTTGTTCGAAGGAATTCTTCCAACATAGTTCATCCTATATACGTTTGACTTGCTTAGGGATTTCAGACTATATGCATTTTCTCTAAAAAAATTCTTGATGGATTATCCTTTCATCCCTCTCTAGATTACCCTTTAGAACTCTCAAAATGACCTTCATCCCTTTGAATTACCCTTTAGTAATTTTAGAAGTACCCTTTAGCCTTTGTGAAGTAGACCCTTCAAACAAAATTTTCCCCAAAGTAGACCCTTCAAATTCTACACCTATCCTTCAACATTTTAGAATTTCCTTCGAAGCTTTCCAAAGTGACCTTTTTATCCCAACCTACCCCTCAATCTTTATGGGAGTGTCCTTTAGATGAATTATTTTAGCCTTTTGCCCATCGAAATTACTTAGGAATTTCTTGTGATTGCCCTTCGCCCTTTCCTTTGAAACTTTCATTCTGTACCTTAGCTAATTCTTTTGGGACCTTTAAAAAAGGACCCTTTACCCTAAACCATACTCTTTAGACTTATTATTTTGGACCTTTTGTTGTAATGTAGAAACCTTGAAATAATTATTTCAAAGGCCACCTACCCTTTGAATTTGGTTGAACCTACCCTATCAGATCTTTGTCATAAGCTGTGTGCCCTTTTCAAGTGGTCACATACCATTAAAATATTTTAAAAAAGGACATTTCAACATTTATGAAATATCCACATGCCCTTTTCCATAGACCCTTCAAGATTTTCATCTTAGGACCTTTGTTATATGGTTATTTATTTTGGATTTTTATTTTGGGTATTTTATTCAATACAAAATCTATGAAAGAATTCCTTCGAAGGGCATTTGCCTTTTAGAATTCCCAAACCTAACCTCCATGTTAAAGGTACATACCCTTGGTGTTTTTCTTAACTAACCATTTAGGACCTTTGAAGTGACCCTTAGCCAAACCAAAGTCCCTTTCAGAGATCAAAGGCACCCTTCGACCCTATAAACTACCCTTCAAGAATTTCATAAATACCCTTAAGCATTTGTGAAGTAGGCCTTTTGAGAGTTTTGTCATGGAAAGAATTACCTATGAAGTGGACCCTTCAGATTGAAACTACCCTTCAAAAATTTTGTAAGTACACTTTAACTTTGAAACATCCTATGAAATAATTCCTTCAAAACTTCCACCTAGGTTCCCTTGAAACAATAGATATGGACATTTTGTCTAAAATAATTCCCCAAAGGAATTATTCACAAACATTGAATTTAAAAAGAACCTTTTGGATGTTATACCTTTTAAGTGCTTTATTAAAAGGAATATTATTAAAATTAATGCCATAATTAGTAAATATAAAATATTTCCTATTTGATAAATACTAAGTATCCCCACCAATCTAGACCAATGAATTTGAAAAGTAAACATTTCATAATTAATATTGCATGAATTGGTATTCAATACAAGATCTTATATAGATGATATGTAGCCATTAAAGACATCATTTTCATTCAATCTATCTTGTGATCAAAGTATATTTGTCTCCAAACAATGATCAAGAGCCCTTGTTTCTACTTAGAAGAGTATATAACGAATAATAATCAAGCTAGAGAGAAAATGATTGCATTAATATATAGGTATATACAATGCACAACACATTGACCAAGATGCAAGCATAAGCATGCAACTATAGCTTCCTCATTAAGGTCATCTTGAGGAACCAATCCCCCTTATAAATTCTCAATCAAGGACTCCATAGATTTTAGAGATACCATCTTCAATTTTGGGGTATTCAAAGATAAGAATCACAATTATTCATAACTTTGGGATGTAGTTGATTCAGTTGATATATTTTTTTAGATGATGAAATAGTACTAGTAAAAAGGCTATTTATTTAAGAATTTTTAGCCTACAAGCATAAAATATTATACTTTGATATAGCAAAACCAGAGGTCATGCCATATATAGACTTGCTTGGGGATTTATTCTTCTCTGGTAAGATATAACAAGATGTCTACCTCTTACACTCTTGCAGTGACACATTGGTCATGTGTATTTATGAGAATGACTTTCAAAGGTACTTATCTCTCAACATACTAGATTCATACTATGATAGGCATACTTGGGTAAAATTCAAAGAGGAAACCTCAATTATAAAGTGACTCTCTTTGTAGTTGTTATCAGGCTAGACTATTTGCTAGCAAGAAACAAAGCCAAATGGAGCCATCCTAATAGAAAAATAAAGAATGGGAGTTTTAATAAGTATGGATTTAATCAACATGTTATATAAGATTCCTAGCATCAATTTCATAAATTTGGATTGGGTGCCTTTATTGTATATGATTTTATATCATGATGTTGCCTAAACATTAGGGGAGGTGATTAGTTTAAGGTTGAGAGAACATATTCTACGTAAAGACAAGCATCCCATCCCCATATGAGACTTTTTTATGATGTCATATCTTGTTGATGTAGTGATCTAGGTGGATCCATGTACCGTTCTATTTTTCAAAGTCTTCAAATTCAATTTAAATCATTTTCACATTGTAGTACTCATCAAGATCTTTCTATGGCTTTTCACGGTTCAAAAAATGGAGTCTGAATGCTTAAGATATAGCCAGTTGAAGAAATCATGCGACATGGGTGTCAAAAGTGACGTGGCACAGTTGAGGAATGCCAAGTGGACCAATCTCCATTTGACACATGGCAAATAAATAGGGGGCATAAAAAATTTGTTAAGTGTTTTATTTTTGCACATGATATTTGACATTTTCAAATAAGAATAAGCACCAAACCTCCATGCCACAAACACTAAACAAACCTCCCTCATTCCTATGCATTTGACTAGCTAGGTGGCGGCCAAAGTTGGCACCCAAATCTTTTCTATTTGAAAACTTCAACCCACTTTCTATTTTAAGCATTAAAACAACCTTTCCTAGCAAATATGGGACTAAATCCTTGGTCAAAGCATGATCATGGAGGAAGGACGCCCTTGCCCACTTCCCTAGGCACCTAGAAAGGAGGAAGAGAGTTTAAAACTTGAGACCTAGCACCTAAAAGGATAAGGCCTTGAACACTTTAGCCACGGTGGTTGAAGTGTTATAAAAAAGAGTAATTTTTACTTGTATTGACATGGAAATTCGACCGTGTAAAGAGAATTAAGAGGATTAGAGCCTTGTTTTTGCTTTGTATGGCCTTAGGCCTTTGTTTTCAGGTCTGAGAGAAATATTTATAGGCATATAGAGATCAAAGAAGGTGAATTTAAGACTTGTAAATAATTTGGAAGCCATTTTTTACATAAAATTAATGAGAATGGTCCTCACTTTGAACGGACCCAAAGACATAGGCTATTGAAGCCGAACTCTGTTATTAATTTGCTAGTGATATCTTTGATTTTCTTTGATTATTATTGCATTCTAATATTCATTTTAATTTCTTTATGAAAAATTATACACAAAAAAGTGATAATTTGAAGGATCTCTTAAACATGAACAAGTGATTTTTGAATATACTACACTTGTATTTTCAGTTTACAGATCATATTTTTGGTATCAGAGCAGTTATTATTTAACAATGATTGCTAGTGTATGTTGACAAGGTCTAAATCTTCAAAGGGTGAAGGAAACTCATTGAGTATAATCTAGAGATTGGTCTAAGGCATGCTTCAAGGATGGCCGAAGAAGAGATGGAATTTGAACAAGCTTTCCACTGAGCTTTCATGGACATGAGAAGCATGGTTGAGGAACTATACCATGACAAACAAAGGAAATTTGAGAATGAAAAAGAAGGTGATTCATGAGAATCAAAAGGTAAAGAAATAGAAAAACCTTTTCCATTGGATGATGGTAAAAAAATTGTGGAATCTCTCCCTTCACTAAAATTGGATATTAAGTTTGAATTACCAATGTTTAATGGCAAAGTTAATGCCAAAAAGTTGGATAATTGGGTCAAGCAGATTGAAGTTTATTGCAAGGTCCAAAATATTGTAGGGGATGAGTCAAAAATTCATTGGCTACTCTTCATATGGGAGGTATAGCTGTCATCTGGTGGGAGAGTAAGTTGAAAGAAGCCGAGCTTCAAAAAGGTAACTCAATTTCTACTTGGAATGAATTTATTGAAGAACTCAGAAAGCAATTCTATCCTTTAGGCTATATGCAACAAGCCATGATGGATTGGCAAAGTTTTAGATAAGGAAAAGGCCAAAATGTTCAAGATTATACACAAGATTTTATGAAAAAAGCCTTACTATTGAATGTTCCTCTATACACACAAGAAACACTACTAAAATATATAGGTGGGTTGCATAGTTACTTAAGACATATGATTCTTATGTTCAATCCCACTAATTTAGATGCAGTATGTGTTCAAGCCAGTCATTTAGAGGCTAGAGGTAAACAATCAAAAAAATATTTTCTTAAAAGTAAGCAATCTAATGTTAAGCAATCCAAAGGGGAAGGTTTAGTAGGAAAGGGTAAATAGAAATCCACTTTTACTGTTAAAAAAGAAGAAGGAAAACTAATTTGTAATCATTGCAAGAAAAATCATGATGAGTCTAAGGTTGGAAATTACATCTTGAGTTAAGGCCTAAAAGGTTTCAAAAGAAAGAAAAGAAGGCTAATGCTATGGTTTAGGACTTAGGATCAGATTCAGGTGATGAAACTAAGATCGCCACTATGGGTTTACATAATGATTTTTCTCTTTCAATTTCTAGCACTAAGTCATCAAATGATGCATCTTCTTCTAGACAGAATTCTGTGCATGTTGATAAGAAAAGAAATGAATTGTTCCACATTAGAGTTGTTTCAAAGTATACTAAGATTGACACTCTATTTGATAGTGGTTCACAAGCTAATTTAATTTCTGAAGAGGTTGTTAAGAAACTAGGCTTACAAACCAATCTCCATCTAAAGCCTTATCCACTAGGTTGGGTGTGTGACAATGCAAAGCTACAAGTCTCACAAACTTGTAGGCTAAGGTTTGCCATCACATCCAAGTTCGTAGATGAGGTTGAGTTGGATGTTGTTCCATTGGACATATGTGGGATTGTTTTGGGAAGCCCATATATTTATAATAAAAAAACAATCTTCTATAGAGAAGAGAATGAGTACTTTGCTTGTTAAGGATGACATTGAATATATAGTTAGAGTACATCACATTAGAACAAGTCTTTCCTTGGTTATAGTAGGGAAAATGAAAAGACTAGTTAATTCAAAAAAGACTTTTTGTCTCATGTTGATTAAGTCTAAGGAAAAAGAATATTCTCAAGCTTTGGAAAAGTGTGATCCTAGACACAAGAATGAATTGGTTGAAATCATTTTTAATTATGATGATGTAATTCAGGATCCTAAAGGCTAACCTCCCAAAAGGGGAGTTCAACATGAAATTCAGCTATTGTAGGATTCTCCTCTCCCTAACATTTGAATGTACAGGTTATCAGTGGTGGAAAATGAGGAAATCAAGAAATAGGTAATGGATCTATTGGATAGAGGTGTTATTCATCCAAGTTCATCTCTTGTTGGTTCACCAATTATTTTGGTGCCAAAGAAAGATGGCACTTGGTGAATGTGTGTTGATTTTCGTGCTTTAAATGAAATTACTATTAAGAATCATTACCCTCTTCCTTGTATAGATGATTTGTTGGATCAATTAAAACATGCTATTTATTTCACTAAGCTAGATTTGAGAAGTGGATATCATCAAGTAAGAATTAATGAAAGTGATGTATGGAAAACTGCCTTTAAGACAAAACATGGATTGTTCAAATGGCTTGTTATGCCTTTCGGGTTGTGTAATGCCCTGGCCACATTCATGAGATTGATGAATGATGTTTTTAGACAGTTCCTTGATGATTTTGTTATAGTTTACTTAGATGATATATTGATTTTCAGCAAGTCATGGGAAGAGCATGTGATCCACATTAATAAAGTCATGGATGCATTACGAAGGGAAAAACTTTATCTAAAAATGTCAAAATGTGAATTTTGCAAGATCTCTTTGATATACTTGGGTTACATTGTAGGACATGGTAAATTGAAAATTGATCCTGCAAAAGTGGTAGTTATTGTTAATTGGCCTACACCCACTAACACAACTGAGGTTAGAATTTTTCTTGGTATAGTATAGTTTTGGGGAAAGTTTATTGCTCAATTTTCATATATTGCATCACCTTTGCATTCTTTGACAAGTATGAAATAGGTCTTTCCGTGGGGAGGCAAACATCAAAAAGACTTCGACACTTTGAAAGAAAAGATAAGTACTTCTCTAGTTTTGGCACTTCGTGATATACAACAACCATTTGAGATCAAGACAAATGCAAGTGAGTATGCTATGGGAGCTATTTTGATGCAAGGTAAGAAACCAATTTGTTATCATTCTGAAACCTTTACAAGTGCAGTAAGAAAATATCCAACTTATGATAAGGAATTGTATGAGTTGGTTCAAAGTGTTAAATAATATAAACATTACTTAATGGGCAAAGAGACAATACTACATACAGATCATCAGCCCTTACAGTATCTTCAATCACAAACCAAACTACAACAGTCTAGACATTTTCATTAGATGGGTTTCTTACAACAATTTCATCTTGTGATAAAGTATAAAAAAGGTATTCAGAGTAAGGTTGCAGATATGCTATCTAGGCTTCCTATGGTTGTTACATCTATTCTTTTACAACATGGTTCTTTATCTCATGAAAGTTATAAAGAAAAATATGTTAATGATCTTGATTTTCAAGATGTTTATAAAGACTTGATGAGTAGTAGGCAAGTAGAAGAATTAGACTATCATGTACACAATGATCTTTTGTATCATTTGGGAAAACTATGTATTCCTCAAAATGAGAAGGTGTACATGATTAGAGAAGCACATACTTCTCTTATTTTTGGACATTTTGGAGTTGCTAAAATAGTTGCACATTTGAAGATGTATTGTTATTGGCCTCGTATGTAGGAAAATGTTGCTAAATATATAAGGGGATGTACTCCTTGTGCCACAAGTAAACCTAGTAATAGGAAATTGGGACTTTACACTCCTCTACTTGTTCCTACTCACCCCTGGGAAAGTATCTCTATGGATTTTGTGGGGGGATTGCCTATGACACAAAGAAAACATGACTATTTATATGTGGTTGTGGATGGATTTATAAAAATGTGTGTTTTGATTCCTTGCACTAAGCAGATTATTGATGAAAGCAATGCATATTTGTTCTTTAAACATGTATGGGTTCATTTTGGTTTGCCTACTTCAATTATTTCTGATCGGGATTCTCAATTTATTGGGGAGTTTTGGTCAACTTTGTGCAGAGTAATGGACACTAAATCAAAAAAGAGCATTGCATTTCATCCACAAATTGACGGACAGATAGAGGTTGTGAGCTGCACTGTGGTACATTTGCTTAGGGGTTATAACAATAAAAATCCAAAGTTATGGGATGAACAATTATGTTACATACAACATGCATATAACTAGGCACTTTATTCTTCTAATATGAAATCTACATGTGAAGTTTGTTATGGATACTTGCCTAAATATCCTCTAGATGTTTGCTATGGACATGATACAGCTGTTGGTGAACCAAAAGAACCCATTCGAGCCAAGAAGTTCATTGAACAAATACAACTCATTCATCAGACTGTTTATACTCAATTGGAGAAAAGTCAAGCCAAGTACAAAGCCAGGCATGACAAACATCGTATTGATCACCAATTTGTTGTAGGTGATATGGTATGGCTTCACATTAGTAAGGAAAGACTGACAGGTGAAGGTAAAAAGTTGAAACCAATCCGGTATGGTCCTTTTCAGATAACAAAAAAAATTGGCACAAATGCTTTTTGATTAGACTTACCATCTCACATACAGATTTATTCAGTTGTAAATGTGGAAAATTTGAAATTGTATGAGCCTCCAATGATCATTGATCATGATGAAATTGTATCCATTCCTTCTGTTGATGATTTTTCTCCTAAATATCTAACAAAATTATAGGAAGATACTATACTTGACAGGAATATGTAGACTTCACGAAGAGGTAATGTTGAATATCTTTGTGTTGGTCTCAAAGGGATACACCCAAGCAAGGCTAGATGGATGGAAGTTAGAAAGGTGAGGGAAAAATACCCTCACCTCATTACCAATTAATTTCAACTTTTAGAGGTCCAAAAGTTTCCAATGGGGAGGAATGATCTAGGTGGATCCATGTACCATTCTATTTTTCAAAGTCTTCAAATTTAGTTCAAATCATTTTCACATTTTAGTACTCATAAAGAGCTTTCTATCACTTTTTGCGGTTCAAAAAATGGAGTTCGAATGCTCAAGATATTGCCAGTTGAAGAAATCATGCGATAGGGGTGTCAAAAGTGACGTGGCACAATTGAGGAATGCCAAGTGGACCAATCTCCACTTGACACATGGAAAATAAATAAGGGGGAAAAAATAATTGTTAAGTGTTTTATTTTTGCACATGATATTTGACATTTTCAAATAAGAATAGGTGCCAAACCTCCACGCCACAAACACTAAACAAACCTCCCTCATTCCTAGGTGTTTGACTAGCTAGGTGACAGCCAAAGTTGGTGCCCAAATCTTTGCTATTTGAAAACTTCAACCCACTTTCTATTTTAAGCATTAAAACAACCTTTCATAGCAAATGTGGGACTAAATCCTTGGTTAAAGTGTGCTCATGGAGGAAGGATGCCCTTGTAGACACCGAAATAGTGTCTAACCCTTGGTCACCTTCCCCCTTGGTCCATTCTTAACCCATTCTTAAACCATGCACTTACTAATTTAAAAATAATAATTTATTATTAATATCCTCCCCTTTGACACATCACTTATAACACCTTATCTGACACCTCACCTTGGACTATTTTCCACCCTATGACTCACCCAAGACCTATTCTTACTTCTCTCTAACTACCTAACCAACTCTCGTGCGTATTTAGCCCAACCTTTGACATTCTCCAACGGATAGTGCACTTGGCAGATGGAGAATGGGCTTGGTGGCTCTTTTACCCGTTCTCTACCTGTCGACGTCGGTCAAATGTCAGCTGACGTCGGTGGGATCGTCGACGTTGGTTATACTTAAACCAATTTTCTAACCCTTTGACCGGACCTGAATCAGAAATCATTAATCTCTGTAGCTAATCACGAATCTCGAGACCTCTTTTGGTGAAACAAAGTCTTCGTGCTCTTGCTTTTTGGTGTTTTGGCTTCTTGTTCTCTTGCAGGGATTAGCATTCTTGACAACATTTTCTAGGCACTAAGGTCTTGCATTAGACATTTTGCACAGGGATTGCACGATATCTCCATCATCAAGGATAACTGAAACACAGTGTCTACACCTTTGCCAACTCGTATCACAGCTAAGTATTTGTACTATTTTCATTTCAATGTCATTTCAAATATATTAGCATTCTGTCTATCGTCTATTTCAAGCATCCTTGACCCAACCTTCTCTGTCCTTCCCAGAGAGGTTGAAAAGCCTTCTCTCCCGTTCATCCTCTTTTTGCCTCTGTCACCAATTTAGTCCATTTCCAGACAACATTCTCAGTCCCTTAGACCCCAAGCAGTCCCTCTGACTCCCTCACAGACCCTCAGACCCCCAAATGAGAGCACAGTCTATTCTGTAGACCAAAAACCAGACCTATAACCCGCCCCTAGCCATTACCCTGATTGACCTCATCCACTTCCCCTACCGACGTCGATGGTCTAACCGTCGTCGGTGACCTTCTTGACTGACGCCAGCAATATCACCAACGTCAGTGACTGTGCTAAGCAGATTACAGCTTTATCAGGTACGCATTTACTTTTAGTTCTTTCTTTTTAGTCTTTTATTATTTCTCTTTTCTATCTCTGTCATATTCTGTTTTAAATAGTGGATTGTCATCCTCCAAAAAGCCTTAGCACTTCTAGGACCAAGCTTTTGCTTGGTAATCCACCCCCTTATTAGCTAACATTTTTCATGTTTTAGTGTCTATCTCTTTCAGGTGTCATCCTCCACAACCAAAGAGGAGTTCTCACAACGTCTGGATTACGGTGCACAAACTACTTCCAAGTACATACAAGCCTTGACAATTTCTTTAAGTTTCTCATTTTCTCTCTTTGAATGTGAAAGCGAAATTGCATAGAAACATTCTGGCACACCCAGTGGCACCCTTAGGGCCTTCCTTGGGTTCCTTTCCTTCTTTTTTTCATTTAGGTGTATTAGGTTTCCCCCTCTTCACCTCTTTCTTCTTTCCTAAAAGACATCATAAGCAGGGATAAAAAGAACTTTTCTTTCTTTTCTTGCATTTTTAGACTAGTAAAAAATCATATTCTTCAAACCCTTTCTCAAACTTGTTTTCATTCCAACTTAACATTTCAATTTGGGGCTTTAAAATATATTGCATTCCATTTCTGCTTTCTTGCATTTCTTAGTCCACACTTAGTAATTAGTAAACCGCATATTGAATTAATCGTAGATCACTTGATGTTACACAACCAAACCACGTGCACTAAATTAAACATCAAACTCACTTGAGACAAGGCCCGACTGAGATTTCATCACCCAGTGGATATCTTACCCGTCCCGGCAATTCTACTTAGATTTCACCACCAAGGGGAAAGCCCACTCTGTTCTCTGGTAGAGTCTAATCTATAGGGAAAGTATATTTTGGCTAAGCGAGACCAACTTACCACTGGAATCGTGAAGTGAGGGGAGCTTGATCCTTAGCACCAGGCCAAGTACGGAACCTAACACAGACTTTTGAGTGCCTAAACATACCTGAAACCATCTTTAGACTACCTCTTCTAGGACCCTTCTCACAGCCAACCTCTTCAAACATCACTTTAAGGCATAAGCCACACGATCCTAATAAAATTATTTCTAGGGATTTAACGCTTAGGATCTACCTATCTTCATCCTATTTTCTATTTTTATCTATTTTTTTTGAGCTGGTAAGGACGTCTTCTTTATTTCCAAAAACATATTTTTTGAGTTTCTGGAAAACACAGTAACCGACATCGGTTTTGTAACCGACGTCGGCAAATTTTCTCCACCGGCATCGGTTATCTGCTGACATCGATAGACTTCTTCACCGACATCAGTTTTTATACCGACGTCAGTCTCTATCGAATCTTTTTTCCCAAAAATAGCAAGTTTAAAATCCAACTTTCTTGCTGTCTAAACATCCATTCTAGTTTTTTGAGACTAAAAAACACTATTTTTTGAAACCTGACCCTTTCTTGCCTTGAATGGTTTTGACACGTAGTCAAACCAAGGCTCTTCTTGACCATGCTAGGCAACAACCACTTCTACCTTCACCATCCATAACCAGTCCTATAATGGAGTTCCACTTGGAGACTGAAAGAACTCCTACTCGCCCAACCCTACCTTAGACTCTTATTGTCCCAGAAGGGGACCAAGATTTTGCATGATTCTTGGACCTTAACGTGAAAGCCTTACAGCACTATCTTGCACATAGCCAAACGCGAGACTCCCTAGGCAACCCAATCTATGGGATGTTGACTTCCTTAGTCGAGACAAGGATCACATCAACAGCATCTACAATTCAACCTATAGACAATCAAGCCAACACCTCCACTAATAACCCAACCGTGTCCTACCTTCAAAATTTAACCTCTCCTTCTAGACCTACCTCCATGGGGGTTTCGATCCTCCCTCAACTTCAAACTACTCAACCAAATCCCACACCTTTCCAAAACCTAGTGGTCTCTATCCCCCCTACTCTTGCACCTATCAACACAAGAGTAACTGTTTACCCTTCAACAAGTGTGGCCACTCCTCAACCATCCTTGATGGCCCCTATCCAACTTGTGCCTACCAACCCCATAACACAAGTGCCTTTGGCTTCAAATTTCACCCCAATAACCAGCTACCCATATGTTGCGTCTACGCAACCAACCACGTCATATGCCCCTCTCAATATCTTTCAAGTGCCTTATAATCTAGGGGGTGCCCCACCCGCCAATTCGTCAGCAGATATCATCAAAATGCTGATGGACAAGATGTCTAGCCTAGAGACCTCCATTTCTGTCTCACACAATGCTCTCTCATACAAGCAAATTTTCAATGAGCCCATTCATCCTTCTGTTTCGATTAGGCCATACCCCAACCAGTGCGAGCTTCCCAAATTTTCTCACTTTCAAAGCAAGGAAGACCCACAGCAGCACTTACGGGCATTTAGACATGCCTGTTACCTTATTGCCCATGATGATGCATTATTCTTACGCATGTTTCCTATGTACCTTTCTGGTGCTACGCTTGACTGGTACAACTCTATTACCAGCCATTCCCTCTTCACATTTACATAGCTGGCCCAGCTCTTTCTTGATCACTTCTCCATTAACATCACCAAGAAGGTCTCGATCATGGACCTCTATACTATCCGCCAATTCGAGGATGAATCTATAGCTAACTTCATTGCTCGCTGGAGAGGCCTCATCAATCAACTCTCCTTTTCCTTACCCCAACCCAAACTTATTAAACTTTTCTCCCGAGCTTGTGTCAAACATATTTCTTCCACCTTATGGGTTCAGACCTTCCGCACCTTCGATGAAGCCTTCACGATGGCCCACAAACTTGAATTACATGCTGTCGAGGAGAATAAAGTCAAGTTGTAGAGCAAGAATCTCAACTCTAAGACCAATGACTCTTCTTCTTCTAAACCTTCATCATCCAATCCTAAGTTTAAAGCTTCAGCTAACACTGTGGTCATTAGAACTTCATCCTCTTCAACCAATCAGCCTGAGCCATCCACATCTCAGAGTGCTACCCATCAATTCCAACAGAGATACGTACAATGACAGTATGCTCCTCTTAGAGAATCATACGCATCTATACTAGAAAAACTTGTTAGATAGGGGGTTCTCAATCTCCCCTAGATCTGACCACCTCCACAATTTGATCCCTCACATGCCATCCCTGCGTGGTATAGGGAAAATGACTTCTTCAATTACCACCGTGTCAAAGGTCATGACACGAGAAACTGTAAGACCTTTAAAAACATAATCTAAGACATGCTTGAAAAGGGTGACCTCATCCTAGATAATCCCAATGCACCTCGTAATTAGGGCATCGACATCTTCAAGCAACCATTCCCCAATCATCCATCGACCCAAAACAATGTCCAGACCTTGATTGACAACACTCATGAACACAACATTTGAACAGTCAATACGGTCTCACCCTTAATCCCCGACCAACCTCAAGAGGTTAGTCCATCTATCAGTCCATCACATGTGGATGAACCTCTTTCCCCAGTTAGTTCTCTGTCAACCTCTCTCATCTTGGAGGACACCTCAACCTTACTAGCACCACCGGTCTCACCATCCTCCTTCCTGTTGCCTATGGAGGACCCGACCTTACCTACTCCTCGATCACAAGTGGAGGGCACCATAATCCCTGCCCTTTGCCCACTTGAGGAGCCACACTCTCTAGTTCATTCTCCACCAAGAGAAGAACCTGACTCTCCATCTTCTTCGACCAATGACAATCCAATTATAACTCCCACACACCTTGGGTCTAAGACTACTGCCACACCTAACACATCTTCTCAAGGACCCAAACCTCATCCAACATCTTCTCAACCATTTTCTTGACTAGTGGAGAAAATCAAACTTCTCCCTTTAAGGAAAGTGGAGCATCAGGGATTATGGGAGCGTCTTAAAGCTCTTCAACATCCCCGTGCCCTCTCATCTCATGCTGCCAATCCTTCCAATGCAGAATCTTCCAAGACTCTCAACAAAGACCAGACTCTTACTTCTAAACCTACATCTACCTCATCTAAACCGATTAAGTCACTTCAAATTTGCCCTGTCTCTACCCTCACTCACCTGCAAGTGAAGGTGGACTTAGACCAGACCTCGACCAATAGTAGTCTTCCAACCAAGTCAAAGAAGATTGCTAGACCACAGAAGCAAACCCCTCCTCTACCGTCAACATTACCCTCCATTTTAGCCCCTCACCCTTCTACCCTAATCGGAGTGCTCCCTACTCTGACCCTTAACCAACACAAATTACCTCCATTACTTCTTTTACCCACCACAAGTCTACCCCCTCTTAAAAATTCGGCACCTCTCACGAAGAAAGTGCCGTCTTCACATGTGGCCTCACCACCAACCCAAAAGGTGGTATGAAAACCTTCTTTAACACCTCTCAAGCAAAAGTCACCAATGCATCATGCATCAACAAGCACAAACCCCTTAGTAGGTTCATATGCTTTGATATTACGCCAACTTTTACAGACTTCTAGCATAACCCTCCCATCTATCAAACCATTCCAACCCCTCGGGTCAAAACCTTCCTGGTTTGACGGTACAAAGATTTGCTTATACCATCATATGCCAGGACACGATACCGAGACTTGTTGTGCCCTCAAGGTAGTCATTTGCCGCTATATGGAGAAAGACACTCTTCTTCTTGAGGACACTCTTGACTGACCCTCGACACCTTCCCATCCAACCTCTTCAACCACATCAACATCTCACCAGCAGGCCATGACCCCTTCTTCACCGCCTATCTTTGAAATCAATGCTATCCACATAACCACTAGGTCACAAAAGGACAAAACAAAAGAAAAAGCTACTATTCCTTGGACCTATCCTTTTGTCCAATCACCTCAACCACCAAAACCCAAGATTTCCATCTTAGGTGCATCCCAACCCCCTTTTTTAGAGGCAATCAAAGACTCTATGATAAAACAACTTCACCAAATGCCTGTGAAGATGACCTTATATGACCTTATCCAAAGCTCCCCCTAGCATCGTCAAGCTTTAATCAAAGCCTTACAGGTAGCAGAGGTCTAATCTGAAGACCCTCAACCACTAGCTGCCCTAGTCCATTCTTTATCCCCCATCGCCTCTATCACTTTCAGTGATTTTGAAATTCCTACCTCTACCTTGGAAGATCAAGACGCTGCTCTTTTCATCACAGCCTACATTGATCGAACCCATATTAAACGAGTTATGATTGATGGGGGTGCCAGCATTAATATCATTTCTACACATGCCTTTGATTAATTAGCTCTTCCCAAGAATTGCGTATCGAAAACTGATGCAATCCTTAGATCCTTTAATGACACCACCACTAACACTATTGGCACTGTTGTCCTCCATATCTGCGTTGGTCCACACACAATCCCAGAGCTCTTCTACATCATTGAGGGAGAATTCCAATATAACATGCTATTAGGACGGCCCTGGATCCGCGCCATGGCTTGTGTCCCTTCAACACTTCATCGTTGTGTCAAATTTGAACACGATAAATAAGTCCATGTCATTCCTGCTGACCCATCCCCTTTTAAGACTTGTAACACAACCTATCGACCCAATGACATCCTTATTCCTCTCAAGGCATCAACCCAAACATCATCTCCATCTGTGAAGGCATCAACTAGTACACAAACAATGGTTGCCATCACATCACCTTCTCAATTAACAACCAAGGACCCCATGGACGATATCTTCTAAAGACTTTCACTGGAGGAATATCACCTACTTACTCTAGACATGTTCCAGACTCCTCAAGAGTATGGATAGCTTCATCAAAATCCAAGCTATGACTATCGGATCAGAATGGTCATTCCTTATGGTCCTCCTAGCCTTCGAACCAATCTCATCTATGGGGAGCTGGATCAAGCTCCTACTGACTCAAATCCTTCCTCCTCACCTCAACTATTCACATTCAATTTCTCCTTTCTTGGCAACTCCACCTTTGCACATACCTACCTTTATAGGTGTGCATGGAAGGGTTTTGGCTTTGGACGCTACGAACAAGGCTCCCATCGGCCTATCGAACCACCCAATGATGATAATGTAAAGAAACGATATGGACTGGGTTTTCAAGAATCCACTGAGGCTTCCACAAACCTTTGCCTCGAACCCACCATCGACCAATTTCTTCCAGACTCACCTATTCTTCCATCTTCACCTATGGAGTTGGTGGTTTCCATCCCTCCTAGTTTTTTTTTGCATAAACACCATCCATTTAGAACCCCTAACCTATCAACTCAACAGGGTTTTCAGGTCTCTTCCTCTCATTTATCCCAGCATGATAGATGATGAATCAACAACCATCAACACTATCCACTGCATAGACGATGATGCCATTCTTACCTATATGGGTGCCGACGATTCTTTTATTTAGCACTCCCTCCCTTTTGAAACACAGGTTATGTTAAATGAATCAACCATTGACATTAACCTTTCATCCTCTAGTGTTCCTCATGTCTTAAAGATTGGTCAATCTTTAGACACCCAGGAGCAGATCGACTATACCACATTTCTCTCAGACAATCGCAAAGCCTTTGCCTGGACCTATGCTGACATGCCTGGCATCAACCCTAACATTGCCACTCATAACATCATCACAAACCCAGAGACTAAGCCTGTTAGGCAAAAGCTTTGAAAAATGCATCCTCGTGTTGCACTCCTTGTCAAAGAGGAGCTTCAGTGCCTTCTTTCTGTCTCCTTCATCCAACCCATCGATTATCTATAGTGGGTCTCTAACATCATTCCTATCACCAAGGCAACTGGGGGGATCCAGATCTGCATGGACTATCACGACCTTAACCCAGCTTGTCCCAAGGATGACTTTCCTCTTCCAAACATTGACCAACTTGTTGATCTTACGGTTGGCCATGAGATGTTCTCACTCATGGATGGATTTTTAGGATATAACCAAATCTTGATTACACCAGAAGATCAGCACAAAACCACCTTCATTACACCATGGGGAACTTTCTACTATCGAGTCATGCCTTTTGGTCTAAAAAATGTAGGTGCCACATATCAGCGTGCCATGACTTACATCTTTCACGATCTCCTCCATAAAATTATGGAGGACTATGTAGATGACCTGCTTGGCAAGTCTAAGCTTCATCACGACCATTTGACTATCCTCAAGATCATCTTCTCTCACCTTCTTCAGTACCATGTTTGTCTTAACCCCAAGAAATGTGTCTTTGGGGTCCTCTCCAAAAATCTCCTGAGATTCATTGTCTCTCTTCGTGGCATCAAGATAGATCTCACCAAAATCCATGCTATCCTCGAAATGCCCCCTCCAACTAATCTCAAGCAACTTCATAGTCTACAAGGGAAGCTCTAATCCATCTGCCACTTTATTTTTTAGCTTTCTGACCACTGCCAACCCTTTCATCACCTCCTTAAGAAGGACGTCTCCTTTAAATGGGATAAAGATTGCCAAGAGGCTTTTAAAGCCCTTAAACACTATTTGGTCTCTCCACCAGTCCTTATTCCACCAAAAGACGACCAACCCTTTTACCTCTACATCTCAGCAACTAATCATTCATTAGGTACCATGATCACGCATCGAGATGAGCAACACCGTGAACAAGTAGTTTACTACATAAGCCAAACACTTGTCGACTATGAAACTCGGTATACTCATACCGAGAAACTCTGTTTGGCATTAGTCTTTGCCACTACCAAGCTTCGTCACTATCTTCTTAATCACAAAACCTTTGTCATCACTCACACTGACCCTCTTAAATACATGCATTCTAAGCCATATCAAAACCAGCGTATGGCTCGTTGGCTCATGCTTTTTACCAAGTTTGACTTAGAATTTGTCCTATAAAAATATATAAAGGGCCAAACAATCGCTGACCAACTAGCAGATGCCCCTCTTCCCGACAATCAACCTTCTTAGTGTGAGTTTCTCGATGAATCTATCGCCACTCTCTCGACTGATGACGCATTCTACCAAATGATGATGTTCTTCGACGGCTCCAAATGTCAACTCAGTGGGGGTGAGGGGGTCATCCTCATCCCATATGAAGGTGAGCCCATGCCCCTGTCTTTCATACATTTCCACTGACATCAACCTTGTCCACACCATAGGCTCTAGTTCACAAGATGTATGGTATAAACAACTTGAGGACTACTTGGCTCATTCTATCATTCCTCCCAACCTCTCTAGCATTGCATGACGGGCTTTCATCAAGCACACCACTCACTATTCCATGCTAGGGGGCCTTCTCTATAAAAGAGGTTTTGACGGCCTCCTTCTTCACTGTTTAAACTCCACTGAAGCCTCTCATACTGTTAAATAAGCCCATGATGGGATTTGTGGTAGACACTTCAGTGGCAGCTCGATTGCCAAGCGTATCCTTCGCCTGGGTTATTATTGGCCCACTCTTCATCAAGACTGTAGTGATTATGTTCAGCATTGCATCAAGTGTCAGTAGCATGCTAACTTGCTTCATCTCCCTAGCCATGCCTTACAAGTCACTCAAGATTTTTGGCCTTTTTCACAATGAGGCTTAGATCTCATCGGTGAGATTAACCCTCATTTGTCTCTTCATCATCAGTCCATCATCACTGCCATCGAGTATTTCACTAAATGGGTGGAAGCTATTCCTCTTGTCTCCACAAAAGCTGACAGATTGTCGACTTCATCAACTCCCACATCATCTATCATTTTGATGTACCTCACAAAATCATCATCGATAACAGAAAGTCATTTAAAAACAAAACTATCCAAAAACTTTGTGACTCCTTTGGCATTAAACTCAGTTTTTCTTCGCCTTACTACCCACAAACAAATGGGCAAGCTGAGGCTTCTAACAAAATCTTAACTAAAATTCTCATGAAGGTGGTCAACGAAACTGGAAAGGATTAACATGTTCACATACCCTTCACTTTGTGGGCCTACCGTACTAGCATCCGAACCTCTACAGGTGCTACCCCTTTCTCTCTAGTGTACGAGGCAGAGGCTGTCTTACCTCTCAAAGTATAGATCCCATCTCTTTGCATTTCACTCCATGACTTTCTTTCTAACGATGAATTTCATCAAGATCAATTAGCTCAACTTGAGTTACTCGACGAACGTCGTCTTGCTGCCCTCAACCATCTCCATGTCTATCAAAATCACATCAAATGAGCCTATAACAAAACTCTGAGAGAAAGAGATTTCAATATCAGAGACCTCATCCTCAAAGAGAACCAACATGTGACCAATATGGAATGGAGTAAAAGAGGCAAATTTGCTCCTAATTGGCTCAGACCTTATATCATCAAGCACAAGTATGGATTAGGGACTTATCGTCTGTCTTCTCTTGAAGGCCGACCAGAACTTGAGCCCCTTAATGCTTTGCATCTGCGACCATTCTATTGTTAGTCAAGTACTCATCCACTTAACATTTAACTTGAGCTCATCCCTTGAGCAATCCCTGCCCTTTTGATCCTCAATCCTTTCCACCCTTTTTCCCTTAACAAAATCCTATATACCCCTTTTATAAAGTATGGATGCTTTGTCCTCATAAAAGGGAGCCCTTGACCTTCTATAAGTCTTGTCCATGACTCAACATTCTATCAAAAATAAATCAAAATGTCAAAATATCCAAGGTCACAAAATCAAATTAAAAATCAGACTACTCCCTCGAAGGACAGCTATACTATCATTGCTGTAACTAATAGACTACTCCCTCGAAGGACAACTATTCAAAAGCCCTTAAATTTATAAAGCAAAATATAGACCACTCCCTTGAAGGATGGCTATGACTAAATCTTGCTACAAACAACACTTTCTTAGAAGCCTCCCACATCGATCAGCTTCACAAATGACCACAAAACAAGTGACATCTTTATGTGGACTTCCCACATTGATCAGTCCGCTCTAAAAAAAAAAATGGGTCATGGACTTGACTTATAGTTGTCTCAAGGCCTCCTATAAAAAGGGGCAAAGTTATCACTACTCTAAAATGGGTTACCCTCTCCTCCTATCCCATTACCTACTCAAGGGACTTCGATCTCACTTTAATGTCGAAGTGATTCGATTACCACTCTAACCTACTCATGGTCAATGATGCAATGCATGAATGGGGCTCTTGGTTCTAACAACCCCTATCTATGCTGTCATTTTGGTCCTTGTCAATAAAAGGGCACTTATGTTTTTTTTACTTTTTGCCTACACTTTGGTCACATTCAACCACATCATTTGTCAAAATAATTCAATTCGACTCTTTTCAAACCACTCACATAGCCTAATTATTCTGGTTTCCATAGACATCAACACACATGGAAACTATCAACCACACAATTTATGTCAAGCATAAACCATTACTTGCTAAAGCATAAATCGACTTACAATTCATTTTTAGCATACATCCATCACGAATATGGATAGTTGCTAAGGGATGAAAAACCCCGACCAATGTTACAGAATACACCATTTGGAAACACCTGTAGCATCATCTTCTCCACGTCATTTCAAGCATGTACCCTCAAACATATGGGAAGTGATATATCATTATCATGACCAAAATCGACCACTTCGATATTTTTCCTCCCTCTTGGGAGAACTACATTGGCCTGAGGCCCTAACGACAGGGGCTATGTAGGCAGCACTCAGTTGACATGGGGTCTTATGGGGTTAGCTCGACCATTCTTTCATCGCATTTCTTCCATCACATTCTTTCGTCACCTGCCAATCACATCTCAAATAATCACATATTTTCATAATCATTAACATTACTCATTTTCATCCATATCATTAATCATTAATCCTAATCATACATCCATCATCATATAAACACCATAATAATCTCAGCATCATAATCCTAAACATCATATCAAAACATATATCAAATCAAAACAACAATACAAATGCATCTATAACATTTTTCATAACACATCAATGATCAAAATCACATCATATATATATAACAATGTTTTATACAATCACACAATCTATGCCTCTATCTCTCTCTCATACATCTCGCATTAATGGCTCACAGGCTGGTATATACATAAAAATCATAATCTGTCCTCAAGGTTGTGGCTGTGGTGGTGGTGGTGGCCGGGAAGATGCTGTATCCTCTCCCCCCTCTGATCTGTGTCATCTATGAGACCCAGAAGCCATCGCTCGAGACATAGATCTCTATCGACTCTGCTCTACCCTCATCTCAGAGTATCGCTGTATCTGAGGGAACCCCCTAATGGCCCTCTCATAATACGTAATCTTGTCTAGCACATCATTGTATCTAACTAGAGATATAGTCTATGGTAGACCCATCAGACCTATTGCCGTGCCCTACACTGAACCTTGCAGCTATGAAAACTCTGGCTACACTGACACTGATTCTGTGGGCTGCTGAGCTGGCTGCTAAGGTGGATACTGCATTGAGCCCTATCTTATCGATGCTAATGCCTGTGCCTGGGCTATGGCCAACTGACTCTACAAAATAGTGACATGCCCTATCAAAGTAGCCACTCAACCTGTCAACCCTACCATCTCCTCCTGTAAACTAGTGACCTGGCTCTCTAAAATGGTCACTCGTCCTCATGCTACATCCCTCTCCTAGATGGTAGCATCTCTCTCTTGTCGAGCCACATCCCGCTCCCTGACCACTGCCTATAGATCAATCTGTGGTCCTACCTATATCCCTGTATACTGACCTGCCCACCATGTCGAGTAGGCCTCTATACATCCTAGGTCAGTTATCCCAGGTCCTACCATAAACTCCTCAAAATTTGGCCCCTCTGTCTCCTCTAGCAGTGGGAGCAGTGCCTCTATATCATCTCACCTGTACTATGGGAACACGGGAGGTACATCCTGTAGTAGCCCGTACTTACACCGCACTCTCTCTGCTGGGATCCTCTCAAGCTCACCAGCTCACCTACCTCTGACCCATCGCATGCTTTGAGTCTTGACTAGCTGCTCTCCCTGATCTCTGAATGCTGGATACACTAGGTACGGTCTCCAAATGATATCTGCAAGAATTAGGGCCTCTAGTACCCCTCTATAGTGGTCAATATCCCTGACCACTCCATCCACCCATGTCTGCACCATCACCTCATGCCATCGCTTGAATTCGACCCTGAAGCTAGCCTGTATCACCACTGGGAGGCTGAGAGGTCGTGTGACCATGATGTGCTTGTAGCCCAACAATGCAGAAGGTGGCTGATGCACAAGCTATACTACCACCATCGACTAATGCCCCACAGCTCTCTATACACTTGGGCCAAAAAGACTGGTGCCCAGGTGAACACTGTCTGCCACTCTATCATATCTATCAAAAATCTGATCATAGTAACCGAAAACCTACCTCCCTCTACATCTAGCGGTGCATAAATTGTGATGCCTATAATCATTAGGATCGCCAGCCAATGTGCATCCTTGTTTGTAGCGTACAGGGGCTCATGTAAAACTGGCTGAGTGATAACTCACCTCAGTTGCATGCTCTCCAAACAATGTCACCATCTGAATATCATGCACCTCTCTCAAGCACGCATATAACTCTGCTTCATGTATCGACAACCACAAAATCTGGTATACATCCTCCATGGTCACTGTCATATCCCCTGTCAGCAAGTGGAAGGTGTTAGTGGAATGATCCCACCACTCGATCAAAGCCACCATCAGGCTCACGTCCCCTACCACTTGGTAGTAGCGTTGCAACCCACCTAGTCCCACTGTGCTCATCTATGCCCACTCCTCTCCTATGATGTCCTGATGCATCTGCGTTAGCAATGTCAATAGTCGATCCTATAACATCAGAGTCTGCCTCACCTGCATCCACCCAAGTCAATCTCATGTTAAAAATTTCTCTCCTCTTTCTATTTTGACCAACCTATTTGACCATCTCTTCTAACCGTGACTACTTCCAAAGCGATTTTGCCTTGGTTGTTTTTCCATGTATGTTACCTCGTGATTGGTTAGCAAAATTATCTGCACACTTTTGACCTTCACAAGTATAGGATCGCAAGCTGGTTGATCCCCACTACTTGTGACATTTTCATGTTTTTGGGAGCACTTCCTAAGCCTGGGATACCTAGAACATGATGACCATTGAAGCTTCAACTTAGATTGAATAACCCAATCAATAGATGACTAAATGCTAGGGCCCAATTATTTCAATTTTGGCACTCCTCAACCCTCGACCTGCGACAATTTGACCTGACCATCCTTGTGAAGTTGTGTACGCACAATCATGACTTTTGCAGCATTCTCACTCTATCTTCACCCCTTTTTCATCCACTCTATCAAATCAGCACCCGATTCTAGGTTCCCTTCCCTCGATTACTACTTTGAGGGGGAATACCTCATCCATAATTGGGGCAATCAACCCTCCTATTTTTGTCTTGCAGTTCACTTGAACAACCAACAAGACGAAATCAACTTTATCCCATACCTGGGGCAACTGACTCCTATTTTTGTCTTGTAGTTCATTTAGAGCAACCAACAAGACAAAAAGGGGCAAATGTAGACACCGAAATAGTGTCTAACCCTTGCTCACCTTCCCCCTTGGTCCATTCTTAACCCATTCTTAAACCATGCACTTACTAATTTAAAAATAATAATTTATTATTAATATCCTCCCCTTTGACACATCACCTATAACACCTCGTCTGACACCTCACCTTGGAATATTTTCCACCCTATGACTCACCCAAGACCTATTCTTACTTCTCTCTAACCACCTAACCAACTCTCGTGCATATTTAGCCCAACCTTTGACATTCTCCAATGGATAGTGCACTTGGCAGATGGAGAACGGTCTTGGTGGCTCTTTTACCCATTCTCTACCCATCGACATTGTTCAAATGTCGACCGACGCCAGCGGGATCACCAACGTCAGTTATACTTAAACCAATTTTCTAACCCTTTGACCAAACCTGAATCAGAAATCATTAATCTCTAGAGCTAATCACGAATCTCGAGACCTCTTTCGGTGAAATAAAGTCCTTATGCTCTTGCTTTTTGGTGTTTTGGCTTCTTGTTCTCTTATAGGGATCAGCATTCTTGACAACATTTTCTAGGCACTAAGGTCTTGCATCAGACATTCTGCACAGGGATTGCATGATATCTCCATCATCAGCGACAACCGAAACACAGCATCTACACCTTTGCCAACTCATATCACAGCTAAGTATTTATACTGTTTTCATTTCAGTGTCATTTCAAATATATTAGCATTCTATTTACCATCTATTCCAAGCATCCTTGACCCAACCTTCTCTATCCTTCCTAGAGAGGCTGAAAAGCCTTCTCTCCTGTTCATCCTCTTTTTCCCTCTATCACCAATTCAGTCCATTTTCAGACAACATTCTCAGTCCCTTAGACCCCAAGTAGTCCCTCTGACTCCCTCACAGACCCTCAGACCCCCAGATGAGACCACAGTCTATTCTACAGACCAAAAACTAGACCTGTAACCTGTCCCTGGCCATTACCCTGACCGACCTCGTCCACTTCCCCTACCAACGTCGGCAGTCTAACCATCGTCGGTGACCTTCTTGACCGACGTCGGCAATATCACTGACGTCGATGACTATGCTAAGTAGATTATAGATTTATCAGGTACGCATTTGCTTTCAATTCTTTCTTTTTAGTCTTTTATTATTTCTCTTTTTTATCTCTGTCATATTTTGTTTTAAATAGTGGATTGTCATCCTCCAAGAAGCCTTAGCGCTTCTAGGACCAAGCCTTTGCTTGGCAATCCACCCCCTTATCAGCTAACATTTTTCATGTTTTAGTGTCTATCTCTTTTAGGTGTCATCCTCCACAACCAAAGAGGAGTTATCACAATGTCTAGATTACGGTGCGCAGACTACTTCCAGGTACATACAAGCCTTGACCATTTCTTTAAGTTTTTCATTTTCCCTCTTTGAATGTGAAAGCAAAATTGCATAGAAACAACCCTTGCCCACTTCCCTAGGCACCTAGAAAGGAGGAAGATAGTTTGGAACTTGAGACCTAGCACCTAAAAGGATAAGGCCTTGACCACTTCAGCCATGGTGGTTGAGGTGTTATAAAAGGGAGTAATTTTTACTTATATTGACACAGAAATTTGACTGTGTAAAGAGAATTCAGAGGATTAGAGCCATATTTTTGCTTTGTATGGCCTTAGGCCTTTGTTTTTAGGTCTAAGAGAAATATTTACAGGCATATAGAGATCAAATAAGGTGAATTTAAGACTTGTAAATATTTTGGAAGCCATTTGTTGCACAAAATTAATGAGAATGGTCCTCACTTTGAATGGACCCAGAGACATAGGCTATTGAAGCCGAACTCCGTTATCAATTTGCTAGTGATATTTTTGATTTTCTCTGATTATTATTGAATTCTAATCTTTATTTTAATTTATTTATGCAAAATTATACAATAAAAAGTGAGAATTTGAAGGATCTTTGAAACGTGAACAAGTGATTTTCGAATATACTACACTTGTATTTTCAGTTTACAGATCAGATATTAATAGGGAAATTTTAAAAAACTTGGGAAATCTATGGTATTTGGATATATATTGCATAAATAATAGAATCTATGACCATTATTAGTTCATACACATATATGCTTATCAAAAGCACATGGTCAGAATATGTGAGGATGTGTTTCCATATGTGTGGCAACCCATCCATGGCTCTCTCATACCATGCATTGGGGAGAGTATTTTGAATAATTTGAGTGGTAAGGGTGATTACTTCTTATACCTAAATTTTATAGTCATTATGATCTGGGGGAATAAGGTGGAGCCCTTATGTCTCCCCAAATATTTGCTTGATAAGCTGGCAGACGAAGAAATATTTTTCCAATTATGGAACAACATTCAACAAGATTTATCTAGGCAAAAGAAATCCTTATTTTTTGGGAGCCTTATTATAATCAGTAGAATGACATATTGTATGAGGAAACATCTCAGTGATGTTGTAATAAAATAAAATTGATATGGCTTCTCTATATTTCCATAGAGAGATTGGGACCCCCATGGGTATATCTAACATCACATTCATATATTCAACATCCCTTACTACCATCATCCATATTGCTATGACTTCCTTTTCTTGAATGCTAAATTAGATGAAGAAGTTCTAGAGTGAGCAAAAATTATTGGGCTATAGGAAGATCATGTAAGGATGATCCAAATAGAGACTAGTATCTCTATTAGGGAATTGGATAGTTAAAGAGCTCTCTTCAAGGGCAAGCAACATTTAGAATTTTGGAGAGCAAAAAAATTCTTTGTCTCAAGGACTTCCATTAAAGTTAAAATTTAAAATAGTCAAGAAGGAACCCAACCTACCTAAGTCAAGTACACAAAGGGGAGGATCTAAAGGAGATCTTATTAGTTTGGACTCTATTGAGGAGGGTAGACCTACAACTAGCACCATTCAAGTCTCTATAGCTACCCCTAGCATATCTACTATTTCATCTTTTGGGGTAGCCACTATACAAGCAAAATTATCTTCTTCCCATGATTCTCCCATTTAGGGAAATACCCCCTAGTTTACACTAGGAAGCCAAAGACCCTTATAGGTATCCCCATAATGTAGATATCTCAAGGCTTTCCCATCCCATCTCTAAGCTTGTAGCTATTAGGGAGAGATGAAGTGATCATCAAGGACCTGGTGGATGATTTAGATGAGGAGGATAAATTAGAGGAGGCCAAAGATCTAAGACTTTAAGGGGAGCCTATTGAGCTACAACTTCAAGGTACTCAAGATTCTATTACCTTTCCCTTGACTTTTATTTCCATTATTAATTCAATACCTATCTTTCTTATAGAAGTTCCCTCTACCTCCTCCATTCCTTCCATTTCTACAACCACCATTGATCCCTCTACTACCACAAACACACCATTTCTTATGGACATTCCCTTTATGCTTGTTGGTACTTCTATTATGGGACTTCATAAAAAGAAGAAGGCCTCTAGGAAGGTACACACTACTTGGCCACCCCCCAACTCCATGTCTAATCCACACAACTCTCCCTTCCACTCTCCACTTCCACTTCTACTTTATAAACTATGGTAATAAGGACAAGTAAGAAAAGGAAGGTAAAACCCCATGTAGTTGTAGTCTATCCACTTCCTCAATTTAGAGGAGTGGACTAGTCCAAAATCATATGGCCTTTCTTGCTCGATGTATTGACCAAGCCTAATAAGAAGCAAAAGGAGGAGGAGGTTGAATAAGAAATTATAGTCACTACTACTGAAGCACCTCTTAATATTATACCTTGGGCCATGGATTTGAGGGGTCAAATGCCTAGTTATAAGGTCACCAAGCTCCCCTCTGTGTCTACCTTATTTGACCCCCCAATTAGTTCCATCCAAAGACTTAAGAAGAGAAAATTAGAGGATGAATAGGGTGATAGCATCATTCTTGATGAGTGATAACTAGTGTTCTCCTTAATTAAAAAGAAGAATAGACAACCAAGGGAGCCTATATATGAAGAAAATATTTTAGACCTAGTCAAAGCTCATAAAGATGCATTAGTGGCCATCCGCAAAGGTACATAGTTAGCTTTTTAGGAGTTAGAGGAGGAAGTACATGAATTATGGGCACAAATTAAGTAGCTTAAGGAGCAATCCAATATAGTTCACATTCTTGTGAGTATAGAATATGAGGTTAGGGAAGCCACCTCTAAATGTTATAATTCACTTGAGGCCATGGAATTAATGAAGGTGGAAATGGTACCTCACATGGGTGAAGCATATCAGCTTTGCATCTCTTTAGCCCAAGACAATACTAGGATTAAGATGTTATTTGCCTACTTAGGTAACTCATTATACAAACATCTAGATCTTATGACTATATTCGAGGCATATAATGCCCTAAACTTGGTGATTATTAGACATAAGGAGGATAAGGAGTGGTTAAAGGTAGTTGTGGCCTTAATTCTAGACTATCAAGCTCATAAGACCCAACTCCTTAAAATTTGGAATGAATTAAATTTGTCTAAAATAAGGGATTCTATAGGAAAATTGGTCAATAGAATCAATTTTAACAAAATTTTCCAAGATACCACTGATGATTTCAAGAAATGCATACAACGTTTGATAGTGGAGAGCATAGATGTAGAGTTAACTAGGGTCAAAAAGAAGGTGATTGAGGTAGAGATCTTTAGAGGTAAGTTCCAGGTAACAAAGAATGAACATGTAAGTCTCCTAAGACTGACTCAAAGACTCCACCAAACTTCACTACTTAACTTAGACATCATTTATCAGTAGCATGAGGTGGCACATAAAGTTTACAAGGAGAACAAGGTGAAGAAGAAGCAAACTTCTAGTAGTGGAGCTACACCTTTAGTTTCTACTCTGACTTTGACTCTAACTAAATCCTATGTAACACTCAAGACCATGCAGCCTTATCTTTGTACATGGACAAATCTTGGTGGTATATATATATATATATATATATATATATATATATATATATATATATATATATATATATATATATCCTTATAAACTAGATAAATTATTATAACATTTTGACTTTGTATTTACTTGTACATGCACACATTGCATTCTTTTATAAATTTAAATTGGTCTATTTATAACTTTTGAGCTTAAATGGTTTTGATCATGGTTAGAACTACATGTTCTAACTACCACATGTAACTAACATGCATAGACTTAGAGGATGAGGCGATCCCTCCCCAAGATATATAAATACAAGTGTATCACCTACTCTTTTTTGGGTCTAAGAATTTTGGAATATAGAGAAAGAGCCATTTTAGTCATCAAGCAAAGTGTTTAAGTATTTTTTTTCCCATGTGGCATTATTAGTTATTATATCTTATGGTTGTTTGTTTCATTAAATCTTTAGTGTGTTAACATTGTGAATAGATTCTTGACTATTTTAATTGATATGTCAATCTTAGATTTGTAATAGCTATTAAAGATTAGTAGATTATTGGTTGAAATAATTAATCCAATTTGAAATATATTTTTTGGATGTGTATTGGTATTTTCTTGGTATAGTCTTGTAAGTGTATGCTATCACTGCCTTAGATATTCTATTAGCTCAAGACATAATCTATTGATTGAAGGGTGTGAAATAGCTACCCTAATAGGAACAACCTTTATTTGAGGCTATTGGAATTCTTATACCTCTTTTCCCTTAGATTCCCTCATTGTGTCTAGCTGCTTGTGAGCATTTGCTGCTAGCATTAGGCATTATTTTTAAGAAGGCAAAGGTCTATCCAAAAACCAACCAAGGAATCAATTCCTAAGATACATGATTTATTTTCTACCTTACCTTAACCCCATTTTAAATTTTGTTATTAAGCCTTACCCACTCTAGGATAAAAGATAGCAGCCCATCCAACTCACCTAGGAATTCATTCTCTTAGGAAACCATGCCTCTACCCAAAATAATTGTTAACAACTTGCATATATTACTAGCTATTCCATCAATAGGTTCCAAAGACCGCATACATGCAACTCATGCCGTAGAGTGGAGTTTACCTCCATTGAGATCCTAAAACATTAGAGGCTACCTCATTATGCCTATGGTGTGCATGAAAACTACATCAATAGAACTTAAGGTTCAACTACAAGAAGTTCTAGAAAATAGAAGTATCAGACCTAGTGTTTCACCTTGGGGTGCTCCAATAGTCTTCATAAGAAAGAAAGATGGAACCTTAAGGTTGTGCATTTATTATCATATGCTCAATCATTTGAAAATAAAAAAATATTATTTACTACTCTTGATTGATGATTTATTTGATCAAATGAAAGGTGTAATGATATTCTAATTTTTTTAAATCTAAGATCTAGTTGTCATCAACTAAGGATCATAGAGGAAGACATTCAAAAAATAACCCTCCAAACTAGATATGGCCACTATGAGTTCACTATTTTACCTTTTCACATAACAAACACACCAACTACATTTATGAATTTAATGAACCACATATTTAGTGATTTTTTGTAAAAAAATATTTAAATATTTCTTGATGACATCCTTGTCTATTCTAAGAATGTAATTAATCATGATCAACACCTAATATTGGTTTTACAAAGGTTGAGATAACATAAATTGTATGAAAAGATGACGAAATGTTCTTTTGAAAAAATTAAAATTCACTATTTAGGATATGTAATTTTTAAGGAGGGCATTGAATTAGACAAGACAAAATACAGGCCATCTGAGAGTGGCCTACTCCTCCCAATGTGCATGAAGTGCATAGTTTTATGGCTTGACAAGGTATTATTGATGGTTTATCAAAACTTTCTCCTACATAGTCAATCCATTACATCTTTGAAATAAAAGGATAATTTTTTTGTGTGGATGCTTTAGTACAAAGAAGCCTTCAATTAGATTAAGGATTTGTTAACCACAACACCTATTTTGATCATACTTGACCCTAATGGAAAATTTGAAGTGTGGGATGATGCATCTGAAGAAGGCTTCAATGGCATACTAACCCAAGATGGGAAAGTAGTGGCCTATGAGTCTCACAAGCTAAATAAAGATGAAAAGAACTAACCTACACATGATTTAGAGCTTGATACCATAGTACATACAATTAAATAGTGGAAACATTTCTTGCTATGTAAACCCTTTAATGTGAAATCTAGTCACCATAGTTTAAAACACTTATTTTCATAAGATGATTTGAATGCCCACCAATGTAGATGGTTGGAGTTTATCAATAGTTTTGAGATAGACATATCTTATATGAATGGGAAGGAAAATCAAGTGGCCAATACACTCAGTAGATGTGCCTACCTTGCTACCATATTAGTATTGTAGGAAAATTTAGAAATGTTATATTAAAACAACTTGAGGATGAATATTATAGAAAGATAAGTAGAGAACTAGTTGTTGAACATGTAGTAAAGTCATTTACTAATTTTTATAATGAATCAAATAGACTTATAAGGTATAAGGGTATAATGTTTTTACTTGAAATAGGTAATCTCTATGATGTTGTGATGAATGAAGTACACACAACACCCCATTTTACTCATCTTAGTGTCATGAAGATGACCCATGAGTTGAAGAGGAGGCACTATTTTTGGCCTCTAATGAAGTTAAACATTACCAATTATGTGTCAAGATGTCTAGAATGTTAGCATGTGAAGGATAAAAATCACCATCCAAGAGTATTTATGTACCCTCATGACATACCCAAGGATAAATGGGCATTAGTTTCACTCAAATTTATCACTGGGCTATCCAATCCTAAAATAGACATGACACCATTCTAATGGTGATAAAAAAAGCAACCAAGGTTGGCCATTTCATATTAGAAAACCTAACAAATGATACTTTCATATTTGGGGAACCATTCAATAAAAAAGTGGTATAACTGCATGGTATACCAAAAGTAATTACTTCAAATCAGTACAAGTTATTCACTTCAAGGTTTGGATGAGCCTTGAATACAAAATTTGGTATGTGATTACATTTTAGCTCTTCATACCACCTGGAAATGGATGGTTAGACTAAAAGGATGAATCAATTAGTTGAGGATATGTTGCTTATGTACATTATGGACTAGTAGTTTAAGTGGGGGGACTACCTATATCTAATTGAGATTGCCTACAACAAATCCTACCATTCAATACTGAAAATGGCTCCTTTTAAAACCTCATATGGGTGAAAATATATAAACTCACTTGGATGGGATGGTTTGGATAATATGGTTATTTTTGGGATTGAAATTATGAAAGAATATGACAAGTAGATGACCTTAATATGCCAAAATCTAAAGGCTACTTCTGATCGACAAAAGAGCTATGCCGATCAAAAGAGAACACCGTATAAATTTGCTATTGGTGACAATGTTTTTTTACTTGTTAGATGATTTTTTTATTAAGTTTGGGAAAACCTCCAAGTTGGCTTCATGTTTTGTTACACAATTTGATATTGTGGATAAAATCAACCATGTTTTCTACCAAATAGATTTACCATCTTCTCTATCAAATATCTATGATGTTAGAGGTACAATCTCTGAGAGGGGGGTGAATTAGTGAGCCCATCTATTTCAACTTCAATTCTAATAGTTAAAATTCCTTAATCAATTACCATAAGCATTCATAAAGCATACACATGATTCATAGCAATGTACAAGAAAGGCAATCTAAGATCAAGCACATAAAACATGACATACATGGGAAACCCTCTTGGGTAATAAAACCCACTGAGACTTGAAATTGGACTTCTATCTTATAAAAAAAGAACTAATTTAGACCAACTACAACTAATCAAGGAACTATAATTCCTATTTAATGAGACTCAAATCTCACAAGGTGCTACCACACCTGTCTAGTTGAGTTGCAATAATAACCAGACCTTTTAGCAATTTTTACCTTGCAAGGAGGATAAAACCACCTTAGATGTTGAGCTTCCACAACAACACCTATGAACAGATCAAACTTTGAGCTAATATCTACAAAAAAAATGATGGAACTTTGATTATTAATCTCTCAATGTATCTAAAGCGACCTTTTGGATCACACAACACTCCTTGTTAATCAAAATAGATTACATACTTGAACCAACACACAAAGATCAATTAGGACACATTATATATCCCAACTAATCCCACTCTTTAAATTTGCATGCTCTATGCATCCTTTAAAACAATAACTCTATCATAGCTTTAAAAACATGAATAAATGCTCATACACATTATCCACACTCTAATCAATCTTCTCAAACTAGACGCCAAGCTCTTACAAACACCATTAATCCTTCACTCATTCTCAAGATATCCAAAACATCCTTTTGGATCACTTTAGACCTCTTTGCTCATACTCAACCTGTAAGAACACTATTTTGACCATAAAAAACATGACCTATAGGTCATAATCATAGTCAATCTATTATGCTCATCAACCCAACCATTGGGCACACTTGGCCTCTTCTCTTCTTCACTTCAATCCTCACACCTCTCCAAGTCATACAAGAATAGAACCCAACATCTTTGGTTTCATTATTTATAGAGAAATCTTGATAATCACTACCTTGGTCAGCCATTAGGCATACCTTAGCCCTTAAGGCATCTCTCACATAAAGACACAACTCAATAAAATCTCCATAGGTCATCCATAGCATTTATGGGTCACCCTTAAGGAACTACACCTTTTAATAAGGCCCTTTCAGTCCTTATAGGTCTCATGTGAACTCATTCACTCCTTTATTACTCTCTCAAGCAAAATAAGAACATAAAATAAATTTAAAGTATATGGGTCTACTCCTTATTTCCCCTTTGACATTTTCAAATTATCACATCCATTTTATCTCACCTCTACATTTGCTCAAATAACTCAAACATAGACCTTATGCACACTGTCACCATGAATGAACACACAATCAATTTCTTAAGCATTGTTCATACTCAAGATATATTGTTCACACCTCCAAAATCCACATAGAGCATCCTCATGGAGTCTATAACTTGTTTCAATATCTAATTCATTGTGAGACATCAAAAAAACGTCAATACAAGCTTGAATATCCTTCTTGGGTCACTTTCAAAACAAACACAAATACATAGTCAACTTCTAGGCTCAATATCTTTGATTATACTCACTTCCAAATCTTTAAATTAGGTTTATTAGATGAACCATGGAGTCCTCTTCATCTTTTATTTTTATGGTACCAACAAATTTGTCTTCTATCAAAAGATATGGATGGAATGCAGAGATCTATTTTTTCTTGTGTTAAATTAAAAAATTTGAATAACAATGGTCATAGTTAACCTTCAAACATAATGATTGAATCTCTTGGACCCTCAGCTTAGGATCAATATCAAAACATTGATCTTGTTTGAGATTTAACACATAGACAACAAAATCCAAATGTTAAACATCTATCATGTTGACCTCTTCTTGTACAATCAAGGAACTTTAACTTAATGCACTCTTTCAATCTCTACAGAACAAATAGGTCTTTAATGATCAATGCTGACCATTGATCAAACTTTACAAACACCCACTCACCATTGAATCATTCTCCTAACCTTTGTTTAATCATTAAACATCATGCACCTATCCTCATCTCACTACCTCATGACTCCTTGGAGAAAATGCACACCGTCGATCTTGCTCTAGCTTTAACACTTTAAAAAATGACTACGAGGACCCTTTTAATATGCATGAATAGCCATTTCTATACCTCAATAAATTATTTTGTGCTTACCCATAAGATCTCAAATTAGGACTAGATGATCTCCTTACATAGGAGAATCCAACCATGAGACAAACTATTCTTGGAACCTTCACACATGCAAGATATAATGTCATTAAAACAAATTATCATAAACATTTGTCACATAGCCAACTATGTTAAAATATGCTTGAGAGGCCAACTTTGAGAAAGCATAACTTTTATCATGCTTTAACAGATGATCTAGAATTTAATGTAAATCAATTATGCTAAAAATTGAACAAACCCATATGATCAATTTTTATTTACACCTTCACATGTGAAATATAGAACACCATCAAAATTTTGACTCGACTCTTTCTACCACACTACAAAATTGGCTAAATATGGGAAAACAGAGTCAATCTGCTTGGGATCCCAACTTTGCATATACATATCTTTTGACATAATGTATTGCATGATTTATAAATTAAAAAAAATAAACTAGGTCCAATAAACAAACCCATATGATCATTTTATCTTTAAACCTCCATGCATGTGAATTCTGAACTCATCAACATGCTTACTCAACACTTTCTAGCCATATCACAATTTTGGCTAAGTATGGGAAAATAGCGAATTCTATTTTAGAAGCCAAATTTGTACCCTCACATCTTTGACCACACTTAGATGCATGACCTAAGATCTGGTGCACTAAAAATAGGGACTAATGTGATCATAATCATATGACCCACTCCCCTTGATTCTTTCCCATGTGGCAATGGTGATATCATCAAATTGCTAACTCAAATTTTTTACCACTGGACCCAAAGTGTCTAGATGAGAATTATGATGAACTAGATGAAACCCACTTGTGTACACAAGCTCTCAAAGTATAAATCACATCTTATAGGACCCCTTTCTCATGATCAAACCTCCATACTCATCCCTAATCCTCTCAAACTATGTCAATACTAAAGATCAACCAATCATACATAAAACACACTAGAACAAGCACATTACACACTTTGTCATTATCGCATAGACTATCAAGTCTCTTCATCCATTCAATAGGACACCTCCATGACATCACCATGACATCAACATGACAAATCTCAAACACATGATGTATTTCACATTGTATTGTTAAGAAAATACATACATGAACCATCTCATGTGTTGGATTGGAAAAATTTGTAGGTTATAGAAGAGGAAAAGATTTAACTAGACCTAATGAAAATTATCAGTCATTACAACATTAGATTGACAACTAGAGAGATTCAACAAGTCTTGATATAATGGGACCCATTGAGTGAAAGAAATGCCAAGTGGGAGAACACACAATTGTTTAAACAACACTATCCATGGTTGTTTTGATTTGTCTCTAGAATGGATCCTCTTTAAGGAGAGGAAGATGTCATAACGTACTATTTTGGCCCCTTGGTATACTTTATTAGGTGTTGTCATTAAAATGTGATTACTAGTTGTCTGAAATTAGACTATATCTGATACTAGCATATGGTTATTGATTTGATGTTATGATGCAGTAATACATTCTGATCTTATTATTTGATGATGTCATCATACATATCTATTTTATGTTATGGTTTTTATTATAATGTAATTACACACACACACACACACAGTTGCATTATAATAAAAAATATAATACAAAAAAATGTTATTGATGTCACATTTTGTGGCTGTAGATTCATAAGTAAATGAACTAGGCTGATGGTGGACTTTGACAGTTGAGGCAATAAATGGTAGGGGTAATGAGTAGTTGGGTAACACCAACACAAGTATATGAGATGAAACTAAATAAATCATCTAGTCATCTTGAGAAATTATAGTCTTGCTTGAGGTATTTATTTTCATTTCATATTGTTGTTTGAGAATTCTCATTTTTATTTCCTTCATTTTCATGTTTGAGTTTGTTATCTTGTTTGGTGTCTTGTCCTGTGTTGATATCACCTGCTCATTTGGTGTCATCTTTGTGCATGCCTTATTTCATTATTAGTTATTGACTTATATCATTTGGGTCACTTAAGTGATTGGTTGCTTAGTTTTGTATTAGGATTGTTAGCCTTGTTATTGTTTGCTTCTTGGTTTCCTTGGTATATTATATTGACCCCATTTCTATTTTGACTCACCATGGGAGGGGGAAATAATGATGTTTTATCAGGTTTGTTTTTTATACAATGTTGGTGAAGGGGCTCGTTGGTATTTTTAACTTCCCAAAAGACATTATGACAAAATCTTCTTCGATGCATTACATTTTTTACCTGGTAATTAAATTACCTTGCACAACATGTAATTGAGTAATTTTGTTAGGAGGAGGTAAACATAATGGGATGCCATTTTAGGAAAACCCTTAAAATAAAATGGTAGTAAAGGAGTGTAATGGAGGGCACAAAACCATATTGGGAGGATGGAAGAAGAAGTCAAGCCATATAAGGAGGGTTTGTTAGTCTTGGTAAGAAGGAATAAATTGGGCAAAACTTCACTCTTTTTCAAAGTGGTATATATTACTTGTAAGTCTATCAATCTTGGCAAGAAGTAAAAAATTGATTGAAATTCACTCTTATCCTTAGGATGAATTTGGCTTAAAATTAAATAATGTTTTAAATTTTTAAGAGGAAAATGAATGCCAAAACTATTGAAATCAATTTTTACCCTATTAATTAAAATAATGAATTTATATATTCATGAGGAAGTTGTGAGGACTTCCCGATGAACCTGTAAATCTATATTATCAATTATAGTCATATAAAATGTCTAAATTGGTACTTTGAGTGTGGATTGTGACACCCTATCCATAACTCCTTTTTGCTTGCTCTTGTGACCCTTCTAGACATCTTTTTGCTCATTAACAGTCATCTAAAACCTTCTAAATGATCATTCCACTTTAGCCATATTGTTTTTACTAGCCCAATACTATTCCCCTAGGTCTTGAGCCTATAGGATAGGAGCACCATACTTAGAATATAGAACCAAACCCTAGGGTATCCCATTTTTGGTGTTCTTATCCATTTTCACTTTAAGCCCTAATGATCATTTTCATTTGATTCCTATCCTTAATTATGATGACCTAACATGAATACATCTAACCCATGACCAATTATTCCCTATAAAATCCCATTTAAAGATCATTTACAAATAGAGGTGACAAATATTACAAAGCAAGCAAGAATACAAACAAAACACTAAGGTAAACTTCCCTATTCTCTGCATATAGTCACCCAACATAGCTATAAACACACTCAAAACCTCATACCAGTCCCTAACCATCTCAATCACTCTTAGTTTGTCATTTTTGCATGCACTTCACACTATTGTACAAATCAGATAAGGTGGGAGAAATACATGTCTTGGTCCCCCTTTAGAGTATTTGTATATAGGCAACATGCCTACATAAGGGGTGTGGATTACATGTTCAGTGCATCTTACACACTAACCCTTTTCAAGTGATTCAAACATTTTTTTATCAAATATGATGGAGGGTTAGGGTTTTTAAGAATAAATCATCTATGTATCAAGTTCCATCGATATTCAAAACTCAATATTTCATGGGCAGGCTCACATAAGAATAACATAAAAACCTAGAAAGTTTTGACTCTATGACTAGTTTGGATAATGACAATAGGAGTGGACAATAACACTAGACACTAAAGTGTCCTATTTTTAGTGCTCTTATCCTTTTATTGAAAAAAAGTCAAATTTAGATTCATGTCACTGTCCTGGTCTTGTACAACTAGTTTCAGCTTTTGTCTCATCCATCTTAGCTTATTTCTAGCTAAGTTATATTTCTCCTTATTTATTACTATTTTTAGAAAGGTAAAAAAAGATAAATAAATTGTACAAATTAGGACTATATTTATTGCAATATTCTTTACTAATTTATTAATGTAGACCCTTAACTAAAAGAGGAATAAAACTCCATTATTTCCAAACAAGTAAAATCATTTAGTGAACCTGAATTACTTCATTTATGCACAAAAACCCTATAAACCCTAGGAAAAATTCATTTCTAATTTTTCTAGTATTTTTTTGATTTTTCCTACATATTTAAATAAAAATTTCACATTTAATTTTTAAAATTCACCATAGTAATTTTAAAAACCATTTCTTTCAAACCCTAGTTGAACTTACTAGGTCCTTTGGCTTTTTGAGGTATCACCTTATATGTTTGTGAGCTTCGTATCCTTTTTATGTATATTCCAGTTTGTTATTTTTAGGACTTTATATTTCCTTTATTTGATACTTTTATTCTATCACATTTTTTTAATTACAACTTATTACAAAAAATTCAATCCACTTTCACTTTGTTTTCTTACTTTTAACAATGGAACCATATACTGGCTTTGATGAAATTGATAAGAGGGAACTTCAAGACATTTTAACTAAAAATATTGATATGAAAGATGATATGCTTAAAGTAATAAAAGAAGAACAACAAAGATAAAATAATGGTCAATCCTCTCAAACCATAAAACAACTAGTTGCAAATGATACCATGGGGGCAAATATGTCTCAATAACCCCCTATAGCAACCCAACCTTCCTATGTGGCACCACCAGTTATGACTAGTACATCTTTGTCTCCTAATGTGGATCCCCTTATGTAAGAAATAAAATATCTTCAATCAAAGGTGATATATCTCAAACAAGGTTCCTCTAGACCAACACAAGCTCTAGACTCTTTTGTTATACTTCATACACCATTAGCATGCCATATTGCTTCTACACCCTTGCCACCAGGTTTTGTTTTACCCAAGCTCACTCTATATGATGGAAAGGTGATCTAGAGACACACTTAAGATAATTTCATATATCATGTTTGGACTATGTTCCAAATGACTAGTTACAAACTAATCTATTTCCATGAAGTTTACAGGATTATGCTCTATAATGGTTTTATAGTCTACTAAATCAGTAGATTAATGCATTTAATTCTTTATCCAACATGTTTATAGCTCATTTCAACATTAACATAGGTGACAAGGTTTTTTATTCCCAAATTGTACAACAAAAATAAAGGTCAAATGAGCATCTCATAGATTATGTTCTTAGATATAAAACTATCTTGGCTAAAATGACTAGCCCCATGGCTGATCAAGAAGTATATGTTGGGGATCAACCAACAATGTTGATTACAATATGAAAGAAATTAAATGTAGAATTAACCAGAATGATAAGTAACTAGAATCAGAAATAGCAAAGAACAAGAGATACAAGAAACCACCCTGAAAACTTGTATTAAACTCTTTATAGAAGGAATACAATTGAAGAAACTTTTTTTCTTCCACACCTCTCTCAGATGTACAGATCTCTCTCTAGATCTCTTTCCCTCAAGAGCTCTCTCTCTCAATTACAATCAACTCCAACAACCTGGAATGATTCACATATACAATTGTACTGTTCAATTCAACATTCTACACTACATAAGCTATGAAGATCTATCCTATTATATAATAATTAGGAAACATGAGCATACAATTACAGCCATTAGATGCACCTCCTAATCAAGGGCTCTAAATAGTCTTACTAATAATAGAGACGTGAACGTAAGAATAACACTTAATCCTACCATGAAAACATTATGTTCTGTCCACGAAAATAGCTTTCTAGATGCATAGGTGACCGACGTCGGTCCCTGCCTGTCTGCCTGTGACTGACATCGACTGATCCATGACTGACGCCGGCATCTCTTGGTCTGCTCCTGACCGACGTCGGTGACTATGTAAACCTGTAACTTTGCAATTTGCTCACTTGGTGAAGCTTTTAGCTCCACACCTTAACAATATCCCACTTGGAGATAAATAGCTACACCAAAACCTGTACAGCAACATCTTCTAGCTCCTCCATCTTCAAACTCAATCTTGAAGACCAATAGAAGTTGAATGAAGATTCAACTTTTCCTTTGTTACCGGCTTGGTTAACATATCCACAGGGTTCTTATCTATATGGATCTTCTCCAGGTTCAACTCACCATCCTCCAATACCTGTCTTATGAAGTGGTACCTAAGCTGTATATGCTTTGTTCTTAAATGAAAGGCTAAATTCTTAGCCAAATGAATTACACTCTGACTATCACTGTATAATCTACAACTCTCTTACTCCTTTCTTAGCTCTTCCATGAATTGTGTCATCCATATCATCTCTTTGCTAGCCTCTGTGATTGCAATATATTCTGCTTCTGTAGTTGACAAGGCAACAACCTTCTGCAACTTTGATATCTAGTTAACCGCCATTCCACCAACAGTGAAAACATATCTTGTGGTGCTCCTTCTACCATCCAAATCACCTGCCATATCTGAATCTACATAACCATGTAGAGAAGTATCTAAACCTCCATAGCATAAATGCCTACTGCTGGTCCCTCTCAGATATCTAAGGATCCACTGTACTACTTTCCAGTGTTCCTTTCCTGGATTGGCCATATACTTACTTACAACTTCCACTGCTTGGGCAATATCAAGTCTAGTACAAACCATTGCATACATTAAACTCCCTACTGTGGAAGAATAGGGAACTCTACTCATGTACTCTACCTCATCATGTGAATTAGGACATTGTTCTTTACTCAATTTAAAATGTCCAGCCAAAGGTGTGCTTACCGATTTTGCATCCTACATATTGAACCGTTTCAACACCTTGTTCACATAATCCTCTTGAGATAAAATCAACCTGTGATTTTTCCTATCTCTCTTAATGCTCATGCCAAAGATTTTCTTTGCTGCTCCCAAATCCTTCATGGCAAATGTGTGAGCTAATTTCACCTTAAGCTCAGAGATATCCTGCATGTGTGATCTTACAACCAGCTTATCATCTACATACAACAATAGAATAATATATCTACCATTATTCAATCTCTTAAAATACACACAATGGTCAGATTGACACCTACTATAGCCATGCTTAGTCATAAACCTGTCAAATCTCAAATACCATTGTCTAGGAGCTTGCTTGAGGCCATACAAGCTTTTCTTCAATCTGCACACTAACTTCTCCTTACCTTTGACCTCAAATCCTTCTGATTGATCCATATATATTTCCTCATCTAAATCTCCATGAAGAAATGTTGTCTTAACATCAAGTTGCTCAAGATGCAAATCCTCAATAGCAACTAAAGACAGTACAGTCCGTATAGAAGTCATTTTAACAATAGGAGAAAAAATCTCATCAAAATCAATACCTGGTTTTTGTGTGAATCCTTTCACTACCAACCTGGCCTTATATCTCATCTGTCCATTCTCACCTTCCTTTAATCTGTAGATCCATCTGTTCTTCAGTGTCTTCTTTCTTGCTGGCAACTCAACCAAATCCCATGTTTGGTTCTCTCTCAAGGAATCAATTTCCTCATTCATGCCTAGCTCCCACTAATTCTTGGATTCCACCTATATTGCTTCATCAAAACTTTCTAGTTCTCCACCATCAGTAAGCAATAAATAGAATAATGAAGGGGAATATCAAATTGGAGGTTTACTTACCCTTTGTGACCTCCTGATGGATGTCTGAGACTCATTCACAACACGCTGTCTGCCCAAAGTCTCTAATAGTGACTGACCTCAGTCACTTCCAAGCGGTTAACTGGAAGACATCGGTTCTCCTTGACCGACGTCGGTTCCTTCCTGGCTGACATCGATCACTATCTGATTGACATCAGTTTTTGTTCTACTGACATCAGTTCTTGCCTTGCTGATGTCAGTCTCTATGTTTTCCTATCTATGATTAATTTTTCCCACGAGCTCATTTTAGACCCTCACCTCGTCTAATTCTCCATTGCTCTACCCAGATTGATTCAGCTTCTTGAGCTAATCACTATACATCACTTTTTCATTAAAAACAACATCATAGCTCCTAATTATCTTGTTAGTTCCTAGATTCCAAAACCTGAATCTGAAATCATCAGAGCCATAGCTAATAAATGTGCACCTCATAGACTTAGCATCTAGCTTCTTTCAATTTTCCTTATCAACGTGCACAAAGGCTTCACAACCAAAAACTTTGAGAAATGATAGATCTACCTTTTTACCTATCCATGCCTCTTCTGGAATTCCACCATCTAGAGCTGTAGAGGGTCCTCTATTAATCAAGTACACTACAGTGTCAACAGCTTCTGCCCAAAACTCTAAGGGCAAACCAATATGCAATCTCATACACCTTGCACGCTCCATTATTGTTCTGTTCATCCTTTTAGCAACTCCATTTTGCTGAGGTGTCCTTAAAACCATCCTTTGCCTATGTATTCCATGCATATAACAATACCAGTTGAACTTATAGCTTTAAAACTCACCACCATTGTTAGATCTCAGGCACTTCAATCTTCTACCTATTTCATTCTCAACCATAGCTTTCCAAATCTTAAAAGTGTCAAAAACATCAAATTTCTTTTTAATATAATAGACCCATACCTTTCTTGTAGCATCATCTATGAATGAAACATAGTACTGTGATCCTCCAATAGAAGCAACCTGAGTCGGTCCCCACACGTCTGTGTGAACAAGCTACAACTTATGCTTCTTCTTTGTTGACCCAATCTTGAGAAAACTCACTCTCTTCTATTTCCCAAAAACACAGTGCTCACAAAAATCTAGATCTATGCTTTTCAAATCTGAAAGCTTACCTTTTGACTTAAGAATGGACATTCCCTTCTCACTCATGTGGCCGAGCCTAGAGTGCCACAACTTTGCATCCACATCTGAAGTAAATAATATAGGAGAATTATTAGTAACATAATTACATAAATAGAGAGTACCTACTCTCTTACCTCTGGCCAATACAAGTGCACCATTGGTCACCTTCCAAGATTCAGCTGTGAAAGTTACTGTACAACCCTCATCCCTTAACTTTCCTATAGAAATCAAATTCCTCTTCAAGATGGGAACTTGCATGAAATCTCTCAACACCCATGTGTTACCATTCTGCATTTTCAACTGCACTTTTCCTTTGCCAACAATTTTACAAGGCTCATCATCCCCTAAATACACTATTCTAAAATCTCCATGGACATAGTCACTAAAATATTCTCTATTAGGGGTTGCATGAAAAGATGCACCAGAATCTAACACCCAAGATTCTATATTATTATGCAAAGAGAATATAAGAGCATATTGTGCAATACCTACAACTTTTGCTTCTTCCTTACCTTCATGCTGATTGTCTTCTTTAGGCTTTGACCAGCACTCTTTGCTTATGTGCCCTATCTTTCCACAATTCCAGCATTGTGGCTTCCTGCCATTTTTGGATTTGGATCTACCTCTCACCTTTGACTTAGACCTTGATCTCCCTTTCTTGCTCTTTTCTTTTTACCTTCCCCTGCTCTCAAAACTTAAAGCGTTCCCTGATGTTTCCTCTATGCTTTTCCTGCGAATTTCTTCATTCAAGATTACACTAACAACATCCTCTACTTTTAAAATATTTGAAGCAGATGCAATATTAATAACTACCATTACCAAGCTATGCCAGCTTTCAGGCAAAGAACATAATATTAAAAGAGCTTTAATTTCATCATCAAAACTATTTTGACTGACTTTAATTGATTTACAATTCCATGGAAATCATTTAGATGATTAGATACAGATCCACCTTCCTACATTTGCAAATTAAATAACCGCTTCATAAGATATACCTTATTTGAAGCTAAGGGTTTTTCATATAAATTTGCTAAAGTAGTCATCAACTCTACCGTTGTCTTTGCCTGTGATAAATTAGATATCACAGTAGATGCCAGACTCAATCTTATAGATTCAAGAGCCTTTCTATCAAGAACTTCCCATTCTTCATCATCCATGCCTTTGGGCTTCTTTAAAACCCCACCTAATGGTAAGTATAGATCTTTTTGATATAGATAATCCTCTATCTGCATTTTCCAATGTTGATAATTCTTGCCATTGAACTTCTCCATTCTCAGTTTACTTTCTTCTGCCATTGCTTCTCCCACTCAAACAGAAATCCCTATGAGTAACCTATAATCAATACACACTAACCAGATCTAAAACACTTGTTAGTCAACCTGAGCTCTGATACCACTTGTTGGGGATCAACCAACAATGTTGATTACAATATGAAAGCAATTAAATGTAGAATTAACCAGAATGATAAGTAACTAGAATCAGAAATAACAAAGAACAAGAGATACAAGAAACCACCCTAAAAACTTGTATTAAACTCTTTACAGAAGGAATATAATTGAAGAAACTTCTTTTCTTCCACACCTCTCTCAAATGTACAGATCTCTCTCTAGATCTCTTTCCCTCAAGAGCTCTCTCTCTCAATTACAATCAACTCCAACAACCTGGAATGATTCACATATACAATTGTACTGTTTAATTCAACATTCTACACTACATAAGCTATGAAGATCTATCTTATTATATAATAATTAGGAAACATGAGCATACAATTACAGCCATTAGATGCACCTCCTAATCAAGGGCTCTAAACAATCTTACTAATAATAGAGATGCAGACTTAAGACTAACACTTAATCCTATCATGCAAACATTCTGTTCTATCCACAGAAATAGCTTTCTAGATGCACAGGTGACTGACGTCGATCCCTGCCTATCTACCTATGACCAACGCTGACCAATCCATGACCGATGCTAGCATCTCCTGGTTTGCTCTTGACTGACATCAGTCACTCCTGACTGACGCCGGTGACTGTGTAAACCTGCAACTTTGCAATCTGCTCACTTGGTGAAGCTTTTAGCTCCACACCTTAACATTATAAGATCTCTTCAAACAGAGTCTTGTACCAACTTTTCATGAGTCAATAATGTTAAAAAGGTTCTCTTCCTTCACTGAGTTATGTCATACAATAAAGGAAATAGAAGTCAAATTAATTTTAGTAGGCAAACTCAAGTACACAAGCATATTAGAAACAACAAACAAGAGTAACAACAAAGTCCCATACAAAGTAAATGTTAATGATGAAAAAATTCAAAATCAACTATAGTTAATGCAAATTTGGATCCTCCTTAGTGAGTGGTTTTATTAACACCTTCTCATTGAGCCTTTACCAATCTACCAATATCTCTAGCCAGAGTCTTACAATAGCTATTGGGTAATGTCCTATCTCTCCCTCTTATTTGGGAATTTGATATGACAAAGCCTCTTCCATGTGGATATAATCAAAATGCATTTTGTAATTTTCATAGGGCACTAAGACACAAAAAATAGATGCATTAGTTTGAGACACAAGATACATGACTAGATAGATGGTGACCTCATTGATCTTGGCACTCCAGTTGAGACTTCTCAAGCAAAGCAAACATAAGACAAGGCTCTAAAATTTTTCTTATATCCTTTACAAGAGATAGGGGGTACCTTAGGTGTTCACCATACATATCATGTACACCCTCCACCAAATACATACCAAGCACCTTCAGTTAATTCACATATGTTGAGTAACATGATTGGTGTGTATAATTCTAGAGTTCCATCTATACCTTTGATTTCCTTCTCAGAGTAGGAGATAGTTGAGGATGATTTAGATTATAATGCACTCTTTATCAAAGTATATATCGATCATCATCCCATTCATAGTGTTCTCATAGACAGTAGATCCAATGCAAACATATGCACTATGACATTACTCCAACATTTGGGATATTCAGAGCAAGATATTACCTTGGTGGACATGGTTATCAGTGGATTCAATGGACACATACAGAGTTTAATGGGTGAGATTATACTTCCTCTATAATTTGGACTTACACACATGGCCACACTATTTACTCTTCTTCCTAGTCCATGATTTTTTGACATATTTCTTGGTCAACCATGGATTCAAAAAAATTGAGTAGTACTTTTACAATTCATAGATGCATGAAATTCATTCACACTAATCAAGTTGTTACAATTGGTGGAGTTCTATATGAGTTACCACTCCCCACTTCAAAGCCATATCTTACTCTATGATGACCAGTTTTAGCTCTTCCACTAGTTATAGTTCTTTTCCCTCTAGTTGAGATCTAGACACAATCAAGGCCTCCATCGCCAACACATAAAATTCATAAACTTCCACAAAAGCCTCTCTTAGAGAGACCACTACATCAGCGATAGTTTCAAGAATCTAATAAATTTTTACCTATAATTTCACACTTAGTGTAGTACCATTAAGGTCTCATACCTCTACACACATATCACACTTTTAGAGAGATTCTTATACTAACAGATGGGTTTATAAGAGCCCTATAGTTGCATCCACTTCTCAAAGTTACAAAGGGACCCCACAGTTAATTTCTAGTATAGACATTTTAGAGAAGTTACAACATACACAAATTTCATAGTCATAGTCTTAGTCCTTCCATCATGCTTCATGATCATGCATGATCCCTCTCCTTGATACAAGACAATATGATAGGGAGTATCTCATGAGACTCATTGGCTAGTTTCCTTATCAATCTTTCTTATATATATCGTTTCACTTTATTGTACATAGTTTCCTTATGCTTACTTATAATATATTATTTCAAAATACCATAAATAATATAATATTTTAAAATACCAAAAAGAATATAACATATCAAAATATAAAAACATTCAGATGAATCAAAAACACCAATTTTTTTTTTTCAATTGTATGCTTTATCCATGCTTTACATTTCTACTACCATGCTAGAATTATATTTTGTTGTTCTATGCTATTATTTGTTGATTTATATACATTACCATGGTTCACTTTATCTTCTTTGAGTGTGTATAGTGACACCCATATCCTTGATTACTTCACTCTACCCAATAAGGGGGCATCCTACTTCATACATTCGAGACATACATCGATATATCTACCCACTGGGGGTATCTTCTACATGACTACACAATCTAGGTTATGTCATTCCTACACCACACACTCTAGTTATCATGTTGATGTGTATTACTTACGAGCTTACATAAATTATTCTATCGACACTCACTATTAAATAACACTTGTGTATTTGTTAGATTCTACTTAGTCTTGTACTACATGTTTTGCATACTTTCACTTCTTGATTTGATTAGTTAGATTCAATAGTATTTCTATAATTTACATGATTTCCATTATTAATTTGAGTAGCTAGACGTGATTGCATTTCTTATTTCCTATTTTGTTTCTTGTGTGTTCTTTAGGATATTTAACAATGCCCTTTTCTTTTACTCTTATATGTGCTTGTGGCCCCTGTACCAATCTTGCTTATTTGTAATTGTATGTGTATGTGACAATTTAAACATGCCTTGTATGCTTTATTTTATAGTTTGAGTGACATGTGCCCATGTCACTTGTTTCCTTGGCCTCTTTTGTATGCTTCTTGCTTCTTGCCTTGTGTGTTTGTTTACTTTTTTGTTTCTCAATTGTTTGCAATGCCATGATCCACATCATGCATTATATTTATTTCTTTGATGCCATGATATACATCATGCTCCATCCCTCCTTGAAAACTAACACCTAACAACTAACCAAATTTCCACTTTTAGTTTAATATACTAAATATATTATTACATTGTTATATATATCTAGGCATACACCTATTGATCTAACCATCTTCAATACAAACTATGATTTATCTTGAGACATCTTTTGGATTATCATTGATATATCAAGTATTTCATAGCATACCACACTTGTAGGGATCTTTATTTTGAGAGTATCCATTGCAGGGTCTTCATTCATACCCTTAAAAGAGGGGGAAATAAATAGGGGTTTTGTCATAGAGTTTAAAGCCTTCTACTGATCAAAAATTAGTTTTTAGAACACTCAAAATAGTAATTAAAATTTAGACCAAGTAGAATAGACCCAAAAAATAATTAAAAATATAAAACAATAATTAGAAATAATAAATGATAAGAGCACCATATTTAGACTATAGTGCCAGACATCAAAGTGTCCTATTTTTGACACTCCTATCTAAACAACCAAAAATCCAATATTTCTAAAAATAGATAGAAATGTAAGATTAGTTATAGTTTTTTAGCTATAGTTCATTTTAGATTGAGCAATTTCAGTATAGTTTCACTTAGAGTATCTAGATATAGGGGGTATCATGTGTGGCATGATGGATCTCACTTCTATTTTCAAATTGGGAAGTTGGTACAACTTTTAGATCAGAATCCATGTTATAGACACCAATGATTAGGGGAAATGTGTGCATCACATTTGCCTTTTTTCCTTTCTAGTTTATTATATTACCTAGGTATTCTCAAAATTTGTATGCCTTATTCCATCTGTAAGTGTTTGGCATCATTTTGGAGTGGCTTTCATATAAGTTTAGTTCTTAGTTTTAGAGTGGCTTTCATACAAGCTTAATCTTCACCTTTCAGAGTGGCCAAAATTGGCCTAATTCTTAATACACATTCATCTATCCATGACACATTGTTAGATTATAGAGAATTCATGGGATTTAGGAGCCAACTCATATGACACACATTCAAACTAGTATCAATTCATATTTCACTACATAGTGGGCAATGATGGAGCTAAAGGACAAGCTAGCCTTTGTATTCTTGAGCCACTTACTTAGAGGGATTGGACACATAGTCCAAATATTGATTAATAAACACATGATCACATAGCTTCACTTAGTGGGTGAGATGGAGCCAAAGGGACAAAATTTATATTATTAAGCCACCCTTGAGGAATTAAGCACTCAATTCTATTCATGATATTAATTTTGGTATAACACATACCCAACATCACTCAACATCACAAAAGGTTTTGTATTGGTTCATGTACCCAATGAAGTGTATTCATTCCTTTCTCTTCCTCTCTCTTTGACCTAACTTTTGTATGTTTATTTATTTTAGACATAGTGTGTCTAGTAAGAAATGATCTACTCCTTGTTTTCTCTTGCAGATTTATGCTTAATGATGTGCTCTCTCTATGCACACTCAACATCACACATCTTCATGGGTTTCACCCTTGTAAATAAGTTTAGGTACACTTTCTACTTTTCATTTATCCTAGTATTTTTATTTGCTACATCATTAGAAAAAATGGAAGGCAAATTTAATCATATAAAATGTCCAAATTGATAGTTTGAGTATGGATTATGACACCCTATCCATAGCTCCTTTTTGCATGCTTTTATGACCCTTCTAGACATCATTTTGATCATTATTAGTCATCCAAAACCTTTTGAATGATCATTACACCTTAGCCATACTATATTTTCTAGGCCAATCCTATTCCCCCAGGTCTCAATCATGTAGGATAGGAGTGCCATACTTAGACTATAGCGTCAGATCCTTAGGTGCCCTATTTTTAGTGCTCCATTCTATTTGCACTTTGAGCCCCAATGGTCATTTTAATCTAATTCCTAGTCTTAATTATGTTTCCTTAGCATGAATACATATAACCCATGATAAAGTTTTCCCTATAAAATTATATTTAAAGCTCATTTACAAAGAGAGGTGATAAATCTTACAAAGCACTAAGGCAAACTTCCTTATTCTCTACATACAGTCACCTAACACAGTTTAAAATACACTAAAACTCTCTTAATAGTCCCTATCCACCTCAATCACTCTTAATTTTGTATTTTTACATCTACATCACACTGTTTCATAAACCACATTAGGTGGGAAGCTTGATCCTTCTTTACAATATTGGTATGTAGGTAGCGTGCCCACACAAGTGTGGATTACTCATTCAGTGCATATTAAACACTAATATACATTTTTAAAGTGATTAAAACATGGTTTTATCAAACATGATGGAAGGTTAGGGTTTTTAAGATTAAATCAGCTATATAGTGAGTTCCATCAACAATCAACACTCAAGATTTCGTAGGTAGGCTCACACAAGAACAACACAAAAACCCATAAAATTTTAGGTCCCTGTGACTAGTTTGGAAAATAGTGGTAGGAGTGGATAATAGTTTCAAACACCAAAGTTTTCTATTTTGGTGCTCCTATCCTTTCAATAAATGAAATCCAAATTCAGATTCATGACACTATCTTAGTCCTACATAGGCAATTATAACCTCTGTCTTAACCATCTCAGCCTATTTCTAGCTAATTTATATTTATCCTTATTTATTGATATTTTATAAAGGTAAAAAAAAGATAAACAAATTATATAAATATAAAATTATTTATTACAATATTTTTTTATTGATTTATTAATTTAGATCCTTAACTAAAATAGGAATAAAACTCCATTATTCCAAACAAGTTAAATCATCGATTTATAATTGCTATAAGCCCTTTTATTTGTATATATGTGTTATCTAAATGATGCTTGATTTTTATTACCTAGCCATTTTTGGGTTTAGTGTATACCTATGTTTGAGGTTGGAACTCGATCTTTCTATAGAGCCATTAAAATGCATTTCGGGTTGATACCCTAGCTAGGTTATTTTACATTTTTGGTTATGTTCTTATTTAATGGCAAGTTGAGTTTCATTTGTTTCTTACATAGATTCAACCTAAGTTGTGAAGGGATTTATCTTTTCTTGTATTTTATGCATTAGTGGCACTATGACCAAGTCTATTTAATGCCTATGTTGTTATCTTGCTTGGATGTTTGGAAAGCTTGATATGGCTAGGTATGAGATAAATGATAAGAGTTTTTATTAATTTTTATAATCTCAATTTGAGTTCATACTAGCTATACTTAATCATTTGGAATAGGATTAATATTTTTACCTTTGATGTCACTATTATTGTTTTATCGAGCTGGTTATAAATGTGAATAACATGTGAATGCATTAAATTTATCTTTGGCTAAAAGTGATGTTTTGGTTTCTAAGATTTTATTTGGATTATGATTGATTTAGTTACTAGTACATATTTGAGTGGATGATGGTGGAATTATCAACCTTGATTTAATATTATATTGGTGTCGATAATTTCTTCTAATACAAATAAAGACTTGCAATCTTATTGTGTTTGATAGTTGATTTGGGTTCTTATGGGTGAGTGCAATCTTTGATTATGGTTTGTGAGTCTAATATCTTATTAGGTGATTGAATGCATCTACTATGGTTATATTGTGATGGATTATGAATCACATGATTATCAAGTCCTCACCCTAAAAATCTAAATTCTTGAATCCACCACCTAGCTGATGGTTAGGGGTAGTTAGGGCCATCTAATGGTTGGGATCATCAGGCTATGGTTGCAGGTGTACCTTATGACTTGAAATATATGTTTTTTCCCCTTACCTTTGTGATGGTGATCTTATTACATAGTGTATTTTTGGGTGTATAAATCACTATTGGTATATCCCTTTGAGTTTAGTGTTGCAGTGTTAAATTGGCTCCACGTGTCTTTGATGATTGCTATGTGATTTGGTACCATCATATTTTTATGTGAAATAAAAATTATGATATATTCTCTTGTGTGATTATGATATGTTTATGCACATTTTATTGACATATAAATTGATATTCAGAACCAAGTTGTGGACTCATTTAATCTCTTTTTAGTTATATGGTGAATTATTACATTACTTGATTACTTTTGAGGCTAACACTAAACATATGAGCTTCTTGTAATGCATTAGAAACATGTAAAACTATATAATAAATCTAATTTTGAACAACAAATTAAATAATAAGATCAATATTATGTTTGGTGTTTCTATTTTGAATTGCATAGTTTTCTAAGTTAGTAATATGTTATTTGGGTATCAAAATAATTAAGCTACCATTTCTCCTTTTTGCTATATATCGATGTTGGAATTTGAAGCTGGAAGTGCAATACTAAATTTAGTTACTCTTGTCCACTTAGTAACATGGAAAATGCATGAGAAACCCTGTGTGAAAACAATAATTAGAAATGTGCAAAAAAGTGAAGTTTATGTGATTATCTTGCATTATAGCTATGTGAAAAACAAGTTATGAACAACCATAAAAATTGCTATTCTAATTAATTGATATGTCATTATTTTATTGGAATTAGATTCTTGATATCCTATTCATCATTGGTTATTATTTATATTCAAATTTTATGTTTTATATGGTGCTCATTGCATTGTCTTACTCTAACCCAGACATTTAAATCTCTTACTTGAGTTGTAGTCTATCATCTAGATGTTGGTAGCTTGATTTTTAACAATGATTGGTTGCAATGTTGAACTTTAAGTCTCTAGTGTTATTTACAAAAAGACAAAGGTTAATGTATATTCATTCAATGTCAAATAGAGTCTTACTTCTTGCAAGTATAATGTTGTTCTTGTCTTATTGATGCTCACTGTGATATTATACTTGCAAGAAGTAAGACTCTATTTGACATTGAATGAATATACATTAACCTTTGTCTTTTTGTAAATAACACTAGAGACTTAAAGTTTAACATTGCAACTAGTCATTGTAAAAAATCTTCTTGCAAGTATAATGTTTTTCTTGTCTTATTGATGCTCACTGTGATATTGGTAGTTATTATATATGTATACACACACACACACACACACACACACACACACACAGATATATATATATATATATATATATATATATATATATATATATATATATATATATATATATATATATATATATATATATATGCACACGCACACACACACACACACACACACACATATATATCTACGTATATATGTGTGTGTGTGTGTGTGTGTGTATATATCTATGTATATATATATATATATATATCTACATATGTGTCTTGGGTGATATTATTGCATGAAGCAATGCATAACAATTAGTCGATATTATGCATGTAATGGTGATTTTATTAATATAGAATGAGTTGGGAGTTAGATTTAGTTGCTTGACTTAATGGCTATATAGAATACATTGACCAAATTAATATTACAGATAGCTAAAAAAAATCAAAGTGAGTCCATAGCTGGTCATTCTCATGTATATTAGTGAGTGGCCAAGTATTAGAAATTGATAAGTCTTAAATTCATGCTAGGAAATGTAGTATGGTGTGAGAATACTAATCTTGAGATTATAACATACCATATATTGGTAGTTAACATCATATTAGTGGCTTAAATTACATTTTGTCTTTATTTAATTCATACCATAGATTACTACAAGTTTAATTATGACAATTTATTTGTTCTATTATTAGAATGTTAAATATTAAATGGTATAACAATGCTTTTGGTTGAAGTTTTAAAGATTGATGTATTAACTATTCTTGAATAATTACTATTTTAGATGCTTTTTAGACATCTTGAGGCCCTATACAATCAACGTGTGATGTGGGATCTAGTTATACATGAGTATAAGCCCATAACTAACCAATTTCATGAATATTGCTAATGGCATAATGTTAAAATTGGTTATCTAATAATTTATTATTTATGTGGTTGGTTAAATTATTACTCCTTATTAAGTAAAGGAATTGAAAGTATTAGTGTAGGTTTTTATTTTTCCCTATTTATTAATTAGGGAAATTGTATTTATTGTGCATACATGGAGTTTTCTTACATTTGTGGGATAGGCTAGCTTATGTGGAGGTGTGTATCATAGATGTGTCATAGGTGTCATAAGTAACTCTATTGATGGGAGTTACTTCTCTATTCTTAGCACCTTGTCACCACCTTTCATGGAGGAGTTACTGACTATTCTTGGTGTGCCTTGTCCACCTTTTGTGGAAGAGTTACTCTCGTACTCTCCTATTTGTAGTCCTCATTTTGGCCATTCCATGCTAATCAGATTTTGGTCTTCTCCATTTTGTCTTGTGCAATTTATTTTATTGTGTCAATTTCAAATTGCTTTAGTGGTGTGCACTTGTTCATCTTGTGTGATCACGTCTCCATTACACTCGGGTTATCCGGATTCTAGCAACAACTCCGATATGGTATCAGAGCCACTCCGGTAATTGTGTGTCTGGTTATGCTATTGTGAAATTCTTACATTGCTTTCTTAGTAGTTTTTTGTTTAACTCCGTTACATTTGAGAATTTTGGTAGAGTTTATTGAAAACTCATGCAAATCCATACGAAATTTTGTTAAAAATTTTTTACTTCTGTTGAGTTTCATTCTGCTTTGAAGGCATTGACTTCTACATTGAATTTGTACAGATTGTACGGATTTTCTCTATTTCAAAGCTGGTAAGTAGTCTGCCCACCTAAGTTGCACCTATGGGGGGCTGGTAAGCAGGCCAAACTAGTTCTTGTGCTTATAGACAAGCAAATCTCCAGCTGTACAGATAAATAAATACATGGAAGATAATACTATTTGCAGATAAAGATCAATGGACTTGATGCACTTGGGCACCATTTTTTTTGTGTGTAGGGAGGTCTCATAGTTTCTCTATCCTTCCCTGTGTCCTTTCCAGCCACGCTAAGTAGCAATAGGTGCCTCCAATTCTGCCACACCACTGTCCATCTAGCAGCTGGAAGTGTTAACTCTAGCAGTCTATGTTGAAGTACTAAAATCTGCATTGTGTTGGAAGAGTTGAAGGGTGCATGTTCATTGGTGAAGCCTTGATTTCATGTTCTTGGCAGTGCCTATCAGGGCTTAGACATCACACAACAACGATCTCCCTTTCTCTTATTAAAAAAATAAAAAAAAAAACTTGCTTGAAATTCATTTTTGCCTTACTAGTTGTATTTTTTTACTAAAAGAGGAAGGTAAACTTGCTTTCACGCATATCGAGACAATCAATTAAACTTGTTTTCACAAAGACCTTTTTATTTAGATTCCTCATTCTATGGTGAATCCAATGAGTGGTTGGAAGGCCACTTTCTCTCCCAATAACAGGCATTTTTTTAATGTTTTAGTGCTTTTTTTGGTAAAAACACTAGTTTACGAGAAAATTGTAACTTTAATATCTTGTAAACGGCAGCTCAGTTTTGGGTGCCATTTTTTGCAAAAGTTCTTGTAAATCAATTATCCATAGTGTAGACTTATTATTTTTCAAAAACACACTATTTTATTAAGTGCCAAAAATTTGGGTCTCTTGGGACGCATTTTCGGCTGAGTCCGACGTCTTGTTTGCTTTAGTCTTGCACTGATTTCTCTAAGACGCATTTTCAACTGAGTCCAAAATCTTTTGAGCATGCACTTGAATATTTAGGGGGGCTCAATATTTGGGGGGGTGTGATTGCTTTTCTAAACTTGCTTTCATTCTCCTTTCCACATAAATTCACAACTTGCAATCAACACAACTTCACTTAAATTCAGTTAAAAATAGATTCTTTTCAACTTAAACCCCTAACACCCTTCAACTATCATGAATAAAAAGTTAAAATGTCAATCATTCTTAGACGCAAAGGGTTATATAGGATCACCATGGTTATAAAAGTAGAACCCAACACAGATGTTGAAAAAGTTAAGTGGTACAACCGTAGTGATGAAGCCTTTGTATTACTATGCTTGTCTATGTCTCCAAAAATTATCTTCCACTTAGAATCCTCCCAAACTCCTCATGACATATGGGACACCTTAGAAAATTTGTTTGGAAAGCTTGATGAAATGAGAGGTTATGAGCTCGAAAACGAACTCATAAGTCTAAGTCCTAGCAACTTTGACACCCTACAGGACTTCTTCACTAAATTTAAGGCCCTTAAATTGCAATTGAAAGAATGCGGGATAGAGAAGAAATATGATCAACTCATACTTTCTAATCTCACAAAGTTAGGTCCTAGCTATTCAGTCTTTGTCTCCACTTTCCATGCCACAATAAGTGCCCTTGGCACTACATGGAAAATGCTTTCTTTGGATTCATTCATTGTTGACTTGACTAGGGAGCAAGATAAGCTAATTCAGATGGGCAAAATGAAGTCTACTCAACCCCAAGCCTTGATAGCTAGAAATGGTAAAGATAAGACTTCAGCAAAGGAGAAGAAGAAAAAGAACAAGGACTAAGAAAAGAAGAAAGAAAATAATAATCCTCCAATGCTAAACCAAAGAAGGAGAAGGTTAAGTATGCCTATTTTAAAAAGATAGGGCATGATGAACACAAGTGCATGAAGAAACAAATATATCACCTAACTCATCTTCTAGAGAAGAACAACATAGGTGTTCCTGAGTCCATCAAGCAGAATTCATCAACCCAAGATTCTACTAAGGCAAAAGGCAAGGGTAAGGAGAAAGAAAAGGGCAAGGCCCTTGTAGCAACTATAGCTTCTACATCTTCATGGGTCATAGACTCAGGTGCTTCTTACCACATGGGCTCTTCACTAGTTGAGTTTTCATCTTTAAAGCCTTATAGCATGACTTTAATTAGTTTGGGTGATGACACATTAGTTTCCATTTTAGGGAGAGGGTTAGTTGAAATGGAAGGAGGAACATTCAATAATGTTCTAAGTGTTCCTTCTCTTTCAACCAATCTCCTATTAGTGTACCAAATCACTCACATTGGTCAAGGCATGAGAGTTGAGTTTTTACTAGATTCAGTTTCTATCAGGGAGTTGCATAGTGATACTACAATGGCAATGGAAAGGGTAGATCACCAAGCTAGGTTATACACCTTTTCACATTTTGCATCAGATTCTTCTCTTACAACATTGTTGACTCATTCAGATGGAGTTAGAAAATTGTGGCATGAGTGGTTTGGCCACCTTAACTACTACTATCTTGAACAACTTTGTAAAAATGACATGGTCATTGGCTTGCCTCGTGTCCAATTCTCAAAAGGACTTTGTGAGGGGTGCTCCCTTGGGAAGCATCTTGAAGCAAAATTTGACAAATACAAAGCTTGGAGGGCTTCAAAACCTTTGGAGTTAGTCCACAGTGATGTATCAGGACCCTTTCCCAAACCATCTTTCACAAGGGCCAAGTACATCCTCACTTTCATTGATGATTTCTCTAGGTACACTTGAATATATTTTCTCAAACAAAAGTCTGAAGTGTTTGAAAATTTTCTAGACTTCAAGGCTCTTGTTGAGAAATAGAGTGAGAAATCCATCAAGGTTCTTCAAACTGATAATGGAGGGGAGTATGTCACCTATAGTCACCTATAGTCCTTCATAAAATAGGGTTACAGAACATAAGAATAGTTTCTTGAAAGAGATGGCTAGCTATATGATTCACTCCAAATCCTTAGCACCACATTACTGGGCTGAAGCCATCAATTATGCTTGCTACATTCAAAATAATGCTCTTCACAAAGCTTTGAAAGGGATAACACCCTTTGAAGCTTGGCATAAAAGGAAACTTGATGTTGAGCACCTCAGGGTTTTTGGATCCCCAGCCATGGCCCGCATTCTGAAGAAGAAATGCAAAGCTATGGAATGTCAGTCCAAGCCTTACATCTTTATAGGATATCCGGATGGTATTAAGGGATATTGCCTTTTAGATCTAGTCACACATGAGTTTTTCATTGAGAGAAGTGTCCATTTTCAGGAGATTCCTAGAGACTCAACACTTGACACTTCTTCTCCCTCATCAGATCTACTTCTTCATGTTGATTCCTTGTCAGATTCAGATCAACCACAATATGTTCTTGAGCCAAGGTCATCTTCTTTTTCTTTGAGTTCAGATAGCGAGGACAGTGATGTAGATTCATCCACCTCTAGTCAGTTAGAGGATGAGGAGTTAACTCTTGACTCACCCACTTCTGGGCCACTTTGGGCTAGATAGACACTTGAGAGTGCTGGCACTTGGGCAGGAGATCCCATAGATGACAGACATACTAGGGGGATTTTTAGAGAGATCCACATGTCTTCTTTGCTTCAGTTTCAGATCCACACACTTTTTGAGAGGCATCGGGGGTACCTAAGTGGGATAATGCTATGGAGGAAGAATATTCTTCCTTAATCAAAAATCACACTTGGGATTTGACTTCACTTCCTAAGGGAAGAAAGATGGTTTGATGTAGGTGGATATATCGGGCCAAATTTGCAACAGATGGGCCGGTTGATAAGTATAAGGCATGATTGATCACCAAGGGTTTCTCACAGGTGGCAGGCATTAACTACTCAGAGACCTTTACACCCGTTGCAAAGATGACTTCTATCTGACTCACCTTGGCTATTGCCATGGCACATGGTTGGGATGTGCATTAGATGGATGTGAAGAGTGCCTTTCTTCACAGAGACCTTGAGGAGGAGATCTACATGGAGTAGGTGCCAAGATTTGTTCAGGATTCTTCCTTAGTATATAGACTTAGGAAATCTATCTATGGCCTCAAATAGGCCCCTCAGGCTTGGTATGCCAAGATGGATTCCTTCCTTCTCATAGTAGGTTTCACTAGGTGTCATTCTAATCTTAATGTCTACTTCTTGTAGCAGGATGATTCACTCTTGATTTTGGTTCTATATGTTGATGACCTTTTGATCATCGAGAGTTCTTCATCGGCTATTATAGTGGTGAAGGCATCTCTCCAGGATAGATTTGACATGACAGACTTAGGTTTGTTACACTACTTCTTTGGCATCAAGATCTCAAAGTTAGATTCAGGGATTTCACTTACACAACCTAAGTATGCTCTTGACTTATTGGCTCGATTTCACATGGCTTATTGTAAGCCATCTTTGACTCCCTTTCTATCAGGAGTCAAGTTTGAGACTGATTGTTCTTCACCATTGGTTGATGCCACTCGGTATCAACAGCTTGTTGATAGTATCATCTACTTGACTCACACTAGGCCCAACATTTCATATACAGTGGGACTTGTCTCCAGATTCATGCAGGAACCCCATGAGCTGCATTGGAAAGTAGCTAAGAGGATCTTGCATTACATACAGGGTTCACATAGATATGGGATTCATTACAGATTTGGCACAGAGGTTGACTTGGTTAGATATATAGATTCAGACTAGGCTGGTGATTCACAGACTCGCAAGTCCACTTCTGGTTGTAGTTTCTCTCTAGGTTCTAGTCTTATCAGTTGGTCTAGCAAGAAGCAGAATGCTATTGCTATATCATCCACAGAGGTAGAGTACAAGGGAGTTGTTAATGTACCTACTAAGGCTATTTGGCTTCAAGGGATTTTCTTGAGTTTGGCATTCTTATTAGGCAGCCCACTATCATTTATTGTGACAACCAAAGTACCATACAAATTTGCAAGAATCTGATTCAGCACCAGTGGACCAAGCACATAGAGATTCACATGCATTTCATTCGGGAGCTTATTCATAGTCAGGTCATTGACTTGATATTTTTCCAGTCTTCAGAGTAGGTTGTAGACATCTTCACCAAACCTTTCATTAAGAGTAAGTTCATTCATCTATGAGCTCTTTTTGGGGCGCAGTCCACTGCAACAACATCATCTTTTAGGGGGGCCTTCTAGCCTCTTCTTTTCTTTTATGTCTTTCTTTTGGGGGGGAGTTTTTTTCCTACGGCTTTTCTCCTTTTCTCTATCTTATGGGAGATTGCATTTGTACATGGGTACCTTATTAGGCTTAGTTGTCAGGACCCATTTTCTATTTCCACACTGCCCACCTAAGCTACGCTTATGGGGGGTATTAGTGTAGGTTTTTATTTTTCCCTATTTATTAATTAAGGAAATTGTATTTCTTGTGCATACATGGAGTTTTCTTACATTTGTGGGATAGACTAGCTTATGTGGAGGTGTGTGTCATAGATGTGTCATAGGTGTCATAAGTAACTCCGTTGATGGGAGTTACTTCTCTATTCTTAGCACCTTGTCACCACCTTTCATGGAGGAGTTACTGACTATTCTTGGTGTGCCTTGTCCACCTTTTGTGGAAGAGTTACTTTTGTACTCTCTTATTTGTAGTCCTCATTTTGGCCATTCTATGCTAATCATATTTTGGTCTTCTCCATTTTGTCTTGTGCAATTTATTTTATTATGTCAATTTCAAATTGCTTTAGTGGTGTGCACTTGTTCATCTTGTGTGATCACGTCTCCATTGCACTCACGTTATTCGGATTCTAGCAACAACTCTGATAGAAAGAACCATTTGTAAGGACCCTAACTTTAGGGATTTATTCCAATAATCTTCACTTGGTAACACTATTTTTGGTGGTTCATCTTACCTTTGGTATTCATTGTATATTTGGTGATAACCCCTAATGGATGAGTTCTTATTCATATATGGGATTATTAGGAATGATATTTTTATTATTTATGGTAAGTATTATTGTATGATTGAATATTAAACAACACATGTTAACAAAGAGAAAAGTGAATTACCTAATTCAATGGTAAGTAATTCTCTTATAACAGAGATGTATCTTATATTGTGACATTCATTAAGTAAAGAAATAATGGTGTAATGGCTGCTAAGGACATGGATCATGGTGTAATGATCTAATGGGGATAGTACCAGAACTGGCCTTTACTAGTGTGAATTTCCAAGGATTATAGTGTCTTACAGATCATATTTTGCATTATCTTGGTAGTGGTTCAATGACATCTATTTGTGTGCCTTAAAATATTATAAATCTTGCCTAAGTAAAGCTTAGAATTATGATTCTTCTATTTACGACATTTCATGCTTATTGTTGTACTCTTTTATTATTAGATTGGCATGCTTAATAAATAACCAACCAGATAAACTCTAATATGCTTAATCCTATCCTTATGGTTTTTAATGTTATTTGATTGGTCTAATTGGCATATTATTTATAATATTACTAACACCCTAAGTATAAATGAATCATTTTAGTCTATTAAACTATTAATGTATAACCGCATAGGGTAAGAAATATCTTAGGTAGGCTAAGGACCCCTAGATGATCCAATAGGGGATACATGTGCCTTTTATAGGATTTAGAGGTTACAAGTGTGGAGTCTGGACTTATACACTAATAACCTCAAACTATATACCTTCCTAATGGTAACATTCTTCTCTATGGAATCCTCTAGAAGTGTTTATCCTTAGGTAAGTGTTTATAGTGACCCAACCTAATTATTGATCATCTACACCTTAATGTGTAGATCCAAAAATATTGGTCATGCATCATGAAATTGTGTAGCAGATCCCACATGTAGTTTTATTTTACACTCTAAAGTAATTTCAAAGTTTTTTTGGGGTTATTTTATCTAGTATCAGAGCCTATACTTAAATTAACACAGTATTATACACATATTAAAATCTTAGAAGTATGATTCTTATAATAACATGCCTAAAATATGTTCTATAACTTACTAATAAAATAGTTAGGAATAGATCTGGTGGTAATCAAGATGTTGATGGATAAGGTGAGGATAGGCCATTTATAAGGGGAAAAGATAGGGGAAAAGACAAAGGCTATAGAGCCCAAAATAGAATTAAAAAAAGAATGAACCTATTCTAAACAATGCTAAAAATACACAAGAGGAACCAAACCCAAATGTAATTGGTGAAATACAATTTGATAAGCATGTAGAAGTTCTGAATGAGATCTTTTCAACACTAAATGCCATCTAAGACAAGTTAAACAATTAGGAACTTAGGCTGATAAACCTTGAGGGAAAATTTCCTAAAGAATACCCCCATTTAGAAAAGGAACAAGTTGAGGAGAAATTACTCCAAGAAGTACCCATAAGAGTGGTAGACCCTATCATAAAAAAACTCAAGAATATTACATAACCTATATTCATGGGTGAGAAATTTGGAGATAAAGCTGATACATGGCTTGTGAAGCTATATAAATATTTTAATCTACATAACATGTCCTTTGATATAAATACCAAAGTGGTAGTTTATCATTTTAATGGGCCTACTTCCATATGGTGGAACCATCTATGATCTATACTGCTATTAACCTATGACCCTTACCTAGTCTACCTTTAAAATATAGTTTTAGAAGAGATATCTAAGTGAAAATTATAAAGAGTATAAAATGATATATTTTTCATCTACTAAAATAGGAAAATATGTCTGTTACAAAGTATGAAAATAAGTTCTTAAACCTAATACACCATGTCAAGTATAAGCATGACAAAGAAACAAAAGTGACAAAATTTAAACTAGGGCTGAAATAAGTATTGATGTATGACATCAATATGATCAACCTTAAGACACTATTAGATACCATATAATCTACTCACAGAGTAGAAGAAAAAGAAAAGTCCTATTAGAAAGTGAGATAAGATTTAAAATTAAGCGTGCAAAAAACTAAAAATAAAAATTTGTCTCATATACCAAAAAACTTTAAAAGATCAGAACTGTAAGTTCCAAGGGAATAATAAATTTTACAACCAATTATAGGGGCAACACAAGAATTATAATCCTCTAAATACTGCTAAAATAGGGTCTTTTAGGAAAGACCAAGACTGAAAAAGAAAAGTCTTGACAAAAAGTAAGAAAAGATTTCAATTTGAGTAGGCAACAAACTAAAAATAAAAATCTATCCCCTACACTAAAAAACTTTAAGAGATCATATTAGAAACAAAAGTTTCAACATAATAATAAAGGTTACAACCAATTTTAGGGGTAGAAAAATAATTATAAGCCTCTAAACACTAATAAAATAGAGTCTTTTAGGAAAGACTAAGACCGAAATAACCATCATGGGCTAATACTATTATTATATCCTCACAAAGGACAATAATGTGTTGGGAATGTAGTGTCAATCACTACCACAAAGACTACCCAAAATTGAAATCAAGACAATTAGTAGAACATCATGTGTGTGTAACAGTGGAAAATTATAATTTTTATTTCCAAGCTACCCTAATTGAGATAAGAGGTCTTTTATTTATCCATCATGTGACTATTTTAATTGATTCTAGTACAATAGACTACTTTATTAAAACCATTGTAGCAACTTGTTACAATCAAAAATATATTCATTTAAGAGAATGCTAGGAAGTTGAGTTTAGTACAGGTAAAAGGGCACCTTTATAGGAGTGATTGGAACAAACTAAACTAGATCTTGGTGTTTTTAAAACCAAGGTGAACTTAATTTTATCCCCTTAAGGTCTTATAATGTTATATTATGCATGGACTAGTTGTGATAACACTATGTAACCCTTGATTATTCTGGAAAAAGTATGAAATGCATTGATGAGAATGGAAAATTGATGGAAGTTTAAGGCATTCAAGGTTCTAAACCACAAAAATTACTTTCAACTTTGTATTTGAAAAAGGCTATAAGAAAAGGCTTCAAACTCTATTCACTCTAATTGTAGGAAATAATACCATAAAAGGAGAAAATCTACCAAGAGTTTCGTATCATAAGAGAATTTAAGGATGTTTTCCCTAAAAATATACCTAGTTTACCCATTAAACATGAGTTTTATTATCCATTGACCTTATACCAGGGGCTTCTCCTATGTCAAAATCTCCTTATAGGATGAACATGGTAGATCTATAGGAGTTGAAGGTTTAGCTGCAAGAACTTCTAGACAACTAAAATATTAGACCCAGTGTTTCACCCTAGGGTGCTCTGGTAGTTTTCATAAGGATGAAATATGACACCTTGAGGCTATGCATTGATTATCAGATGCTCAATAAAGTGATAATAAAAAATAGTATCTACTGCCTCAAATTGATGATTTATTCAATAAAATGAAAGGTGCAATAGTATTATAAAAAATTGATCTGATATCCAACTATCATAAACTAAGGATCAAAGAGGAAGACATTCATAAAACATCCTTCTAAACTAGATATGGCCATTATGAGTTCACTAGTTTACCTTTTGGCCTAAAAATGCACCATTTGCATTTATGAATGTAATGAATAGTGTGTTCAATGATTTCTTGGATAAATTGTTTCTAATATTTATTAATGGCATCCTTATCTACTACAAGAATGTAATTGAGCATGATCATCACCTATGATTGGTTTTGCAAAGGTTGAGACAACATAAAATGTATGGAAAATTGACCAAATATGCCTTCTATTAAATTGAAACTTACAATTTAGGACACATAATTTTTAAGGAGGGAATTTTAGTAGATCCAACCAAAATACAATCCATCCAAGAGTGGCTTGCTCCTTCTAATGTGTATGAAGTGCATATTTTTATGGGATTGGTAGGGTATTATCAATAGTTTTTCAACAATCTCTCCTACATAGCCAACCCCATTTCGTCTTTGTAGTGTAAGGGTAAGAAATTTGTGTGGACACCTCAGTGTGAAGAATCTTTCAATAAGCTTAAAGAATTGTTAATCACAACACTTATTTTGATCAAATTTGAACCTAATGAAAACATTTAAGTGTGGAATGATGCCTCTAAATAAGGTTTCAATGGAATGTTAACCCAAGATGGGAAAGTAGTGGCCTACAAGTCTTGCAATCCAAAAGAAGATTTAAAAAACTACCCTACACATGATTTTGAGCTTTTTTCCATAGTGTATGCATGTAAATAGTGGAAATATTTATTACTAGGTAAGCCCTTTAATGTGAAATCTGATCAACTTAGTTTAGAACACCTATTTTTACAAGATGATTTAAATCCCCTACAATGTAGATTGTTATAATTTGTCATTAATTTTAACATGGACATATCCTATCTGAAGGGCAAGGAAAATTAAGTGATCGATGTGTTTAGCAGACATGATTACCTTTCTACCCTATTAGTAATATAAGGAAATTTCAAAAATGTTGTATTAATACAATAGCTTGAGGATGAATATTACAAAAAAATTAAGTAGAGAACTCACTGTTGACCCTATAGCAAAGGAATTTACTAATTTTTGTATTAAATCAACTGGCCTTCTAAGGCATAAGGGTAGATTTGTTTTACTTGAAATAGGTAATATATGTGATGTTATGTTGAATGAAGTACACACAACATGCCATTTTTCTCATCCTAGTGTCACAAAGATGACCCATGAGCTAAAGAGGCATTATTTTTAGCCTTGGATGAAGTTAGATGCTACCAATTATGTAGTAAGATGTTTAGCATATTAGTGTGTGAATGTCGAACACTATTATCTAAGAAGGTTGTTATACCCCCATGACATACCCAAGGATAAATGGGTAGTAGTTTTACTAAAATTTATTATTGGGATGCCTAACTATCATAACAGACATGACACCTAGGGTTAATTTTAAGAGGCCCTTCTGGATAACCTATTGGAAATATTTGGTGAATCTTGGGAAATTTGAATCATAGCTTTGGCAAATCCTCCTTAGGTAATGGGGTATATATGATGATTATGAAGGAGCAAAAATAGATTATTTCCTTTTTTTTATACAATCATTTAACTACACTAAAAATTAGATGTCGAATGGAACCACCAAAATGCTATGCTAGAAGGTTACACTGAATGGATCTAACAAACAACTATGTCAAATGGATGTGATAGATAGCTATTATATATGTTAATGATTAACTATTACATCAAATGGTTATATAAAATGGTTGTATTAGATGGTTATATAAAATAGTGAAGTTAGGCCAAGCTGTCAGGTTACTAGTATGGCTGATCTGCTATCCAATTTCTTGCTCACTTCCCTAGTCCTATAAATACACCCTCAACCCTCATTTAAAAAAAAATTCAATTATATTTGTCATCTACCTTCATCCCCACCCATAGAAATTCACCATGGTAAGAAAATATGTTTTGAATAACTTTTCAAGCCCATATATTTTGAAGATCATACAATATCCATTTTCTAGACGCGTACATGGTACAATGATTAGATTTAACAATACAACTTTTATGCCTTGCTATAGATTTGACTAGTTATATCCTAGAGAAATAGTAATTTCACATTTTTCAAGGAGAGATTTTTGAATACAAAGATAAAGAAAATTTACAAGGGGTTTATAAGGGGAATTTAGATTTTATGTGTCAGGAGTTATAAAAAATGATGGTGCCACTTCTACAAGTATTTCCATTATTTTAGATAAGCTGATATGAAAAAGATTAAATCAAGAATTGGTCAAGCTACCTCTAGTAACCAATGCCATGGATCCATTGGATAACTTTAGAAATCATCCAGAATCATATGAACTAGCCAAAAAATGGTTGATAATGTCTATTATGAATATGTGAGGTGTGATTTAGATGATAGGGATAATGAACAATAAGAGATGGAAATTAAAAAATGATTAGTCAATAAAAAAGATCAAACCTTGGTGACATAAAGATTGAACTATTTTATGGAATTTAGGATTAATGACCACCATATAGAGGGCCAAATCAAGATGAGGAATTTAGAGAGAACTCTAAGTACATGGAAATATTTAGTCAATGGATATTTATATTGATGCATCAATCATCACAAATGATATTTGGATAGTATTTTCTACAAGAAATAGATATCATCCTCACAAATTTAATACCAAATGGATTAGTGTTGTGATAAGCATCAAGTCAAAAAATCCATTGCATACTATATCAATGATACACAAACTATCCTTAAACTTGAAACATATAGTCTGTAATGGATTTGTTGACTTGAGGCTTGACTCAACACTAGTGCATTTGGTATTAAATTTGTGAGGTTAACATATCAAAGTAAATATCCATTAACTAAAAATTTCCACATATTGAGAGTTATCTAAATTCCTCATCTTGGTTTGGCTCTCTATATTGTGGTCACTAATCCTAAATTCCATGCAATAGTTCAATCTTTATGTCATCAAGGGTTTTATAATTTTTATTAAATGATCATTATTCAGTTTCCATCTCTTATTCATTATCTCCCCACATCTTCAAAATAGACATTATGCCCCACATCTTCAAAATAGACATTATCAACCATTTTTTGGCTAGCTCGTATGATTTTAAATGAATTCTGGTGTTATCCAATGGATCTATGACATGGTTACCAGAGGTAGCTTGACTAGTTCATGATTTAATATTTTTTTATTAGCTTGTTTTTAAAATAAATGCAATACTTGTAGAAGCACCATCAGTTTTATTAACTCATAACATATGTAATCTAAATTCCCCTTATAACCCCCTTATAAATTTGATTTCTCTTCATATTCAGAAAGATCTCCTTTAACAAAATGTGAACTTACTATCTCTATATGATAACTAGGCAAATGTAAAGGTTCACATGCAGTGTTTTTTTTTGTTATCCCTAATTCCATTGAGTTACTTTGGTATCCTTCAATAGGTGAGGTAATTTTAATGGTTTTATGTATTTTAAGGTTTCAACTTTGGTTTCTTTATTCTTTTGTAACTTGTACTAGTAGGGTTTGGGAATTCAGTCCTTTATTTTTCTGTTTTCCTTTCTTCTTCGCATGCCCTTAAGTTTTAACTTCAATGAATGTTATTGTAGTTTCATTTGGAACTACCATTAGATTTTTCATTCAACACTTTTATTTGGAACTATTAGAGGTATAATCATTTGGAATTATCATTCAGCTCCTCTGAGCAACACTATTGGCATTCAATATTTGCTATCACCATCTGGTTCCTTAGTTCAAGTTCTATTGGTTGCCTTATTGGATATCAGGGGTTAGGTGTATATATATGTGTGTGGAAAATTGAAGGGTAATCTAATATATTACTATAAATGGTTAGTGTATATGTCTGTGTGTGTGTGTGTATTCCTAACTTTTTGGTGATCTAAACCCATCTACTGACCCTAAAAAATTACCAAACAAAAAATTTAAAAATTGGAATATTCATGAATTAAGGAATATTCACCTCTAAAATTTACCATGATGATACCATTCTAGTGGTTATTGACAAAGAAACCAAGGTTGTCTATTTCATAATAGGAAACCTAATAGATGATGCTTCCATATTTGTGAAGTGGTTCATTAAATAAGTGGTACAACTACATGGTGTACCAGAAGTAATTATTTTAGATCAAGACAAGTTATTCACTTCAAGTTTTTAGCAAACTTTGAGAGCATCATTTGGTACCCAATTGAATTTTCACTCTTCATACCACTTAGAAATAAATGGTTAGACTGAAAGGCTAAATCAAGTATTTGAAGACATTATGTGTATGTATGTTATAGATAATTAGTCCAAGTGGGAGGACTAATCCATCTAATTATGTTTGCCTATAAAAACTCATACCATTCAGTACTTAGAAAAGACCCTTTTGAAGCCTTATATGGGAAAAAATGTAGAACCCTACTTGGCTGGGATGTTTTGGAGAATAGGGTTGTTGGCCCTAAAACTCTATAAGAATATGATAAGTAGATGACCTTAATATGCCAAAATTTTAAGGTTACTTTTGATTCAAAAAAGATTTGTGTTGATAAAAAGAGAATGCTGCATGAATTTGCTATGGTGACAAGGTATTTCTCTATGTTAGACCTCATAAAAGTTTGATTAAGTTTGAAAAAAACTCCAAATCATCTCCACATTTTATCAAACCATTTGATATTGTGGATAAAATCATCTCTATTGCCTACTGACTGGCTTTACCTCCTTGTTTATCAAATACCCATGATGTATTTAACATTGCATTGTTAAGAAGATACATACTTGATCCATCTCATGTGCTAGATTGGAAAAATATATATGTTATAGAAGAGGAAAACATGTAGCTAAACCCAGTGAAAATCCTAGGTCATTATAACATTAGAATGAGAAACAAAGAGATTTAATGAGACCCATTGAGTGAAATAAATTATATGTGGTAGAGCACACAACTATTTAAATAACATTATCTATACCTATTTTGATTTGTCACTAAGATGACTCCTCTTTAAGGGGAGGACAATGTCACAACTTGTTATATGTATCCCTTTGTAGACTTTTATTAGGTGTTATGAGTAAAATGTGATTACTAGTTATCTAAAATTAGACTCTATCTGATATTTGAATATGATTATTAATTTCATATTATGATGTAGTAGTAAATTATGATCTTGTTATTTTATTATGTCATCATACATGTCTATTTTATGTTTTGATATTTTATTAGTTTAATTATATATATCTTTTTATATAAATAATTATTGATGATGTCATGATTTATGGCTATAAGATTCATGAGTACTTGGGTAATCAGGGCAATAAAGGGCAAGGAAATTGAGAAGTCAAGTAACACTAATATAGGTATATGAGATGAAACTATATAAGCCATCTAGTTAGCTTAATTAATTGCTATAGACACCCCATTCTGGCCACAACTAGCTTTCAATCAGATTCTAGATTGATTTCTACCAAAAAGTGAAAATTAAGCTTAGGAATCACTAAACATCCTAAATTCAACCACACATTGGAAATTGATACTAAGAATCATGTTAAGGAATCCTTATCTGGGGTATTATCTTATATGCAAGAGTAACCTCTCATGGATTCATCCCCAGTCACCTTACGACCTAATAACTGGTAGTTTGGCCTTTGGACCCATTAAGAAGGGCACTTGAATAATTACTAAAATGCTAAAATTATAAACAAAATGAATCAACTAATTAAACCATATTAAATAATTAAGTGAATTTTCTGTGTAATTAGTGAAATAAATTTTATAAAAAAGAAATTTTAATAATATGAGATCATGATGACATCATCATCCTCAAAGTCAAGGAATTAAAATATCTCCTTAAAGATCCTTAAATGCAAAAATGGAGAGCCATGCCTAATTAATGGGATATCTATCCCAAATATTAATTACATGTCCCATCCTTAACTCAACTAGGATTAACCTTAACTTACCTATGGTTAGTTTAAACTTAATTGCAGCTAATTCTAGCCTAAATAAACTTGGGTGAGAGTTAATTTTAGAGGCTATAAATACAAGTGCCAAGACCATTAAAAATAATATTTTATGCATAATGTTATTATGCCAAAAATACCTCTAAACAATCTTCATTGACATTGTGTTACCTTACCAAAATCAAGCCAAGACAAGAATAAAGGGGAGATGATGCAAGAGAAACATTGACAAAGAATCTATGTACACAAGCCAACTTCATCAACAAGTATATTTGGAGCTATAAGAAAGTTCAAAGGGAGTTTATCTTTTCTTCTTTTAGTTGTGTCTTAATTATGTTCTTGTTACTTATGCTTAACCTAGTATGTAGGTAAGAATTGTTAGTTTGCATTAGAATTTTTGGTTTGAATTTTATTCAGTAACAAGAGACTAAAGATCTTCATAATCCTATGTTACATAATGGCACACTCGGTGGGATACATAACCAACAAAGATATTCTAGCTACCTTTTAGAAACCATTTTTATGTCATTTTTTTTAATAAATAACATAAAAGGTAAAGGAGTTTGAATCTCAACCGAGACATAGAGATAGGTGATGATTAGAACAAATCAATATCAATCATTAGGATTGATGTCAATTAGTAGGAATTGGCCATGATTTTTGTGTAAAATACCCAATTGAATCAGAAGATAGAAATGATGTAAAAATTCAAGTTTTATTTGTTCTCCTTGATTTTCTTAGTGCTTAACAAGGTGTTTATTATTTGTTCAACCCTTTTATTATAGGGTTTTGAGTCTTAAAACATTGATTTTTAACTGCTTTATGTCAAAAACACTTTTTTGTTTTTAATGGTTCCAGGAATTGACAATGATTACATAGAATTGGTGTCAATCTTAGAAATCAATCATGATCCCTACAAATCAACATTATTTTTTTTTGTGTTTTTTATCTTTCAAAAAATCCAAGAGCTAAACTTTCATTGTTATTTGTTCAATTGATTTTTAGATTCTAATTAAAAGAACCCCCTAACACATTTTTTAGGAACCAAGGGCCAATGAAAGACATTTTTTAGCACTTTAAGGTTTCAAATCACATTTAAATTTAGTGCTTAAAAATCATTTAGTTACTTTGTTTTATGTTTTTCAAAATTCACAAATCACGAAACAAATCTAAGGGGATAAATTTCATATCAAATTTCCACACAAACTTAGAGTAAACACTCTAATATCTTACTCATTTATCATTTTAATTATTTGTTGTGTGTTTTGAAAAAAATGACTTAGTGTGTATGCTCTCCCCCCATCCCATTTAGGGAATTCAGGTGATCAAAAATGATTTGTCCTTTGACTTTTGTCACTTAGTCCAATCATAGAAGGAATGTTGCTAAGACACTCCTAAGACACTCCACAAGATCCAAATGACTTGGGTGACCCTAAAATGACCTTAAAGTCCTTTTATCTTTACTTTCTTGAATCTTGGCTTATATGTGGGATTTAATCACCACCCCATAAGTTATTTAAGGAAGATTTGACCTAGGAATTCATCTCTTGACATTGTTTCAACCCCATTCCATGATGGGTATATAAATCAGGGTAAACATATTATGATTTCCAAGGCACTAAGTGATTAGCCTATTTGATTGTAATAAAAACCTAAGTTAGGTCTGGCCAATCTGGGGACTCCACTAAGAAGTACATGGATGGAGTTGCTATGAAAATGAAAAGACCCTTATATAGTAATTTATCTAGTACAAACTCAATCGACATGATTACATCTCTAGTTTTAACCACACTTAGGACCACCTAGACACGAAAAACTTATAGTTTTAGACTAACCCCACTTGACAAAAAAATATTGTCAATGCAGGGTGAGTAATCCAAAGTTACGTGTCACTGTACAAATTCTTGAGAGAAGATGGGGACTAAAAACCCTACTTTTTCATGTACATTTAAATTTTTGGATTAACAATCTATTTCCTCTCAAGGAGTATATAGATAGAATTTGACAATATGAATCCACCTTGTCAGTTTATAGGAATAAGATGATATAATTAGGTGTGTTTATGTCTTTTAATTTTTACTTGAACTGTTTTAAAGTCAAAACTATTTTTGTTTCTTTAAACCTGATCCAAGTCAAGTGATGTTTATACACCCCTTCTAACCTGAAGAGGTGTTATGCCATTTGTTTAATACCACACTTTACTTTAGTCAGTTTCCAAACTTTTGTATATGTGTGTCTCTTATTTGACAGGGGTATAATTATGCTACCCATTTAATTTCAAGTCTTTTCCTTACAATTTTTGAAACAAGCCATTTATCATACCTTTTGAGCAAGGTAGTGTTGTTATGATACTTGCATGGTTTCAAAGACATTTTTGCCTTATGTCTACATTGAGTTCAAAACCATGTGTTCCTTTTTGGTCTATGCCTAGTACTATTATGCCATTCATTTTGGTTTAGGATGTTGTAAAATTGAGAAACCAAGTCTTCTAAGCCATGTTTTAAATTAGTCTTATGAAATTCATATTCAAATGTTGATTGGTTTATGCCTATGCCTCACTTATTTTGGCTTGGATGTTTATCTCTCACTTTTGGATCATGTAACTTGGATTAATTCCTTGCTTGATTTGAAGATCTTTTGTGCCTAGATTTTAGAAGTAGTATTTTTTCATGTGCCTCACATGTCTTTTATTACTTAGAACTAATGTTGAAAATCTCTCTCTAGTTATAACCTTAAGTGAGAATAGTTTACATTTGAGCCTTGATCATCACTTAGGCTTGAATGTTTTATTCCTCGTCCTAATTTTTACCTACTTGGAATTGATTTTCACAATTAGTTTTATGTATATGACTAAATTCCAATATCTTTTACCAATAGTCAAGTTTGTGCTTGAATTCATATGCCAAGTTTGAGTCCAAGTGTTTTAAATTGTTTAGATTAATTTCCTTATCTTTTAGACCTAGTTCCTTCCAAGTCTACCTTTTATGATGTGTTTATAAAATTTATAGCATTTTGCCTTTCTTATACCTAGTGTGTTTAAATTCTAGATTTTGTGTCATGTTTCCAAAATACCTATCATTATAATATTTGTTTTAGACCTAGTTGTTTTGAGCCTAGATTTGTGACTTGTTCCCAAAGACCTAACAATGTTTTCTATTTTTAGACCTAGATTAGAGTTATTTGAATCACTTTTTTTTAATCAAGATTGGCATTCAGATTTATCCATTCACTTGACCATTTGTGCAATAAATTTGGCATTAGACCTTGAGAACATTTTAGATCAAGTTTATCATTGTAAATTTTGGAGAAGAGCTCGATTCTAGGCCAAGTTCAAACCATTTATAATAATAGACTGGGTACTTATTCCAAGACCAATGCCACTTTCAAACCTAGAGCTAGACAAGATATTTTCATTAACTAAGACTTCCCTCTTTAGGCTAATTGCTAGACCTATCCATGCCAATTATCATATGTTGGGATTGCCCTTCTTTGGGCCAATTAGAGTACCAAGTTTGTCTTTTTAATGATAATGGTATCTGATCCCTTATGCCAATAATTCTCCTTTATTCTATACTAGCAACCAAATTTTGTAGTTCTCATTTATTACCATTCCAAGCCATCTTCTTTTGGATTTCACTAGAAACCAAGCTTCACAAAGGCCAATGATTACCATTTTAGGCCTATTCCTTTGGCTTGCATTAACAACCAAGCTACACAACACACATTCATTACCATTCTAGGCCCTCTTACTTTAGCCTACACTAACAACCACAATTTGAAATTCCCTTTCATACCATTCCAGGCCCTTGTAAATATAGTATCTCTTTATCCCAAAAAGTTGCATAATTATGACTAGATGGATTACAGTTACCATTCTAGACTCTCAGCCAATATTTGTTGAGCCCATCATAGATGAGCCTATTTTTGAAGAGATCATTATACAAACACACACCATTATTTATCCATTGCCAACATTCCCCTACTTCTGAAAATCCATACCAATCATTAAACCACAAAAAATCCATTTATTACCTTTTGAAGAGCCATATTCAAAAACCAAGATTTGTCCAAATCTGAGATTTTACAACCAAATGTAAACCAAGTCTGAGAGAACCAACCAATCCATGATGTTTTTGTTGAAACACCTATTTGTGATGAGTTAACCTATGTTGAATCACCCTTTGACCATTACACTATTTTTAAAGAACTTTATTTTGACAAGCTAGTTTCTATGGAGGTACCTGTTGACCCTTTCCCTTTGGCTGAGGAGTCTCACTTTGACAATCTAGTATTTATTTATTTTTATCCTAATTATTATAACCACCTTTAGGAAAATCATTATCTTAACCATTTCCCTATTTTTAAGTTACCTAAATTTGATGATCTAGTCTCTGTGGAGTCTTTATTAGCTAAGCTTATTTATGAAGATCCCATTTTTCAACCCCATAACATTACTCAACTAATACCAAACATTACACATAACATCTTTGCCACTAGACCAAATGAAAAATAAACATTAAAGTTGAGTTCTTTATTTGAACTGATATTAACATCAGAAGAAAAATCAACATTAGTCTCAACATCAGCTTTAAAATCAAAATACATTAATGTCTATTATAACATTGGTTACACATGACTTAAAAATTAATTTAAATACATTTATGATCCTTCCATGGTTTTTGAGGATGATTAATTTAGCTTCAACACAAGTTTTACTAGTATCTTCTATGAGGATTGTGCTACCTCTTCCCATTCTATTACCATTTCACATGCCATTCTCACTACCCAACATAACCATTTTAATGACATTCCACCTCCCACAAGTGTCAATTGGGACCAATAAAATCACACCTTGTTAAATTGCATCCATGGTGACATATCATTTATAGAATATCTAGGGGACCAAGACCACATTTATGAAGAAGAAGAACAATCTCCTAGCAAAACATTTTCAAAGGCACTAGGGGGAAATCAAAATCCAACCTCATCATCTTCTATTAAAACCTTGTTTGAGTCACTTGAAGACAATCAAAGTCAAAATTTAACATTCTTTAGTGAAACCTTCTCAGAGGTGCTATGAGACAATCAAGATAAATCTATTGGTGAAAACCTCTTCGAGAGGCCAATAGCTGAGCATAATAGTTATTCAATTCTTGATAAGGACATTATCAAAGATAACATCAATACAAATTCCATTTTATAGCATGATTAGATGGAAACTACTCTCAAGCCTAAACAATAAAAGAAATTTGTGGTTCTATTGAGAGCCTATTCAGAATCTTTGGCCCTACCATAACCAAAATTATGTTGAATCAAGTATTAACAACATTGTATCTGACTAAAAATATTGATCTTCATTTATTTCCTAACCATTATACATTCCATTATGATCCATTTATTCATTATAGACCTATATTACATTTCTAAACTAGATCTATCAACTAATATTTATCCTTATTCACCATCCTTGGCTACACATCCCTTTATAGAGGTTACGAAGACATCTTGTCTTGAATTTTAGAGGAAATAGAATCAACAAACAACAAAGATCATAACCACACTAATTTAGTCCAAATTAGCAACAAGGTTTTGATATAATAACTATTCTAAAGGGGTGTGGGCTAGCGATTTAAACATTTGACCATTCTAATTGTATCATATGTTGATTAAATCATGCATCTCCACTTCAACATGAACAACATTCACCACTTACCTTGCTTTGTTATTTCTATTTTCCATTCACCTTGTCATTATTTCATACCTTGCCATTTACCTTACCTTGTTACTTAGGGGCCAAATCTATTACCATTATAGCTAATTATTATAACATCAATTTGCCTTGACCTTTGACTTGTCGTATACCATTCCTTCCATACCTTCACTATCGACCAAGTTATTTTAAACCTCCCAACTCACCCATTTTAACCTTCATTTCTATCTATTAGTTATTCAAACACCTTCAACAAGGGGATTCAGATCAAGTTTTAATAGTTGATTCAGTATTATAGATAGAGGCAATATCTGAGACTAGTATGATAGTGGTTTAGTAGTTACATCCTTCATTTCTTGTTTTCTTTAATTATAAGTGCTAATGATTATAGCTACCTTTGGGAAAATTGGTGTTCCACCCCTTGCTACTAATTATAACCACCTTTGTAAAAATTAGTATCATTAGCTCATGTAGCTATTACCTAATTATAGCTGCCTATGGAAAAATTAAGAGTAACATCATTACCATGCATTAATGCATCACCTTGCCATTCCTATGACATAATGTTCCATTTGCCTAATTCACAAATTTTATGCTTTCTAGTTAGATTCCTTCACTATAAGGTAGAACTACAGTGACTTGAGATCTCATTTTGGACTATGTAGGAAACACTTGATTTACATTGAAGTCAACTCAATCACCCTTTTTCACATGCTCTTGTTGTTTTACAAGAATATTTATGCCATACTCTTTCCATTTTTAAAGTTGGACTATTTAGTCTCTCATAATTCTCCATTGAGTTGAGACATTGAAAAAATTCCAAAAACATTGGTAAAAGATCTTGAAAAAATCACAAAATCATGAAATTTAGCTTAGAATTTCCATGTGAGATATAAAGTCAGTCAGATTTTTTGGGAAGAACCATCTTGTTTATTTAGTTTATTTATAGACCACCTTGGTCTTTTTCCTCTATTTATGGGATAACTATATTAGCCTGAGGTTTGCACACATTATGTAGGTAACAATTAGATACATGTGGTATTTTGGGTTAACTCGATCACACCTTCCTTTATTTTTCAACAACTTCCTTGCCTTAAGGATTCTAGGATTCCAAACTATCATTATTAACCACTTGTCATTTAGTTTCCCCATCCTTATTGGCCCTAGATGTACACTCTCACCACTTTACAAGTTCATATTGTGAGCATTGTGTATTTGACTTTGATACACTAATGACTACTTGGATTTTTATTACACTCTCACCATTTTGTGAGTTATTTACACTCTCACCATTTTTCAAGCAAATATTTTTATTTCTTTCACCATTTTGTGAGTTGCCATTATGTGTATCATTTATTTGAAATAGATGCCTTACTTCGACCTTATATTTTTCTTATGCTCTTACCATTTTATGAGATGATTCTCATATTACTCTATGACACAATCATGTTTTATTATCATCAATTTTATTCTATCCCATATCATAGGATAACTAAATTTGGTCTAAATTTCATGTTGGATCTTACATCCATGCAATTATGTAAGTAATTCCCACTAGCCTAGGGGCAATGCTTGTCATTATCTTGTTTGTGTCATTTTCCTTATAGCCTAGGGGCAACATTATGCCAATTTTTCATGCCTTGTTATACCTATGTTGTTACTATCTAGCTTAGGGGTCACCATGTCACCAAGAGTAACACCTATTGAACATGCATGAATAATTTATTTTTTATTTCCATTAACATTGTGATTAACCATTGCTTGTGTTTATTTCATTTTATTTTGATTATTTTTTTCACTTTTTATTTATTGGTATTTTGTTGTGTTTCTATTTATTGGTGTTCCATTTTGTGTCTTCATTTATTTGTTTGATTTAATTGTTATGCCTTGACTTAGTATCTATGTGTTCATTGGGTGATTCCTTTTGAATTATAATTAAGTCCATCCATATTCATATGCCAACATTATCATCATGGTTTTTATCATTGGTGCATTATTCTCACTTATTTATTGGATCGAGCGTCAGTCTTTATGAATATTATGACTAAGTTATCATGATTTTTTATATCATGGTGCATACCATTAAATTATACAACAAAAAATAGTTTAGTGGATCTTACAAGTAATGGTGCCATGGTACTATTGGTGTTCTAGATTTGTACCCTAGTTGAGGAGGGGATTGTTCAGATCTTTCTACTCAAATCTAGTCTAACATGGGATTGATATTAGGCTGTGGGTATCATAATAATGAAGCAAACCTCTAGAAAAGGCCATCTTTCTTATGGATATATCACCTATAATAAACCTAAACTAACACTTCCTTGGAAAAGGGAGAGAGATTTTGACAACTTATAAATCATGTAAATGAGGTGATGCACCAATGATTTGATCACTCAAACTCATAAAAGACACACTATGAGACACTTTCAAGACTAGAGAATATCAATTTCACATAAATATTTTAGAATAAGGTACTAATTAGTTATCAAATTCGCAAGAGAGGGAAAATACCCACTTTAAATCTAGACAATAAACTATAAATTACACTTATAATGACCTATACAAACTACTAAGCACTTCTTGAAGGTGATACAAACTTAGACATAAGCAAGGAACATATATTCACTTAACCATAGTACATGAATTCATAGAACACACTTTAATATAGCTTAGTAAAATATTGGAATATAATCTTTATTACATCAAAATGTGTCAAAGTACAAATTTTGGCAGAGTCTAGTCATACCAAAAAGAGGGATCCATTTTAAGGCTTTGAAGCTTGTATTTATAGAAAAGAGAAAGAGAGAGAGAGAGAGACCTATGCATCAAAAGAGGCCCAACCACTTTCAATGTATTAACATTCTCAAGGATGCTGACTCAAGATCTTATCAAGAAGGAAAAGCTTCAAAGGCCTTGATAAATAATTTAATACTTAGTGATCCTTATTTAACCACCAAGTCTTCATCTTAGGATTCTATGCCATTTCCACATGATCTACTAATAAGGACCAAATATTCATGTCTCAGAAATGATGGGGCCATGTCATTATATATATTTAAAACCAATCACATTCATTGGTTTTCCTATAGCTTTCATGTCGATGAGACAGAACTCACCAGATATTTGATCTTGCTTTGCCACTCAATCACCACCTTTTTTTTCTGTGTCAAGTCCTAAAAGACCTATTCTACATTATATAGCTTCAATATCCCCATTTGATCCTAAAATATACATTTTGTTTTAATCTTGGTTTGTATTCAAAATCAAATTACTTGCATTTACTTATCTCAACTAAAAAATAGCTCATCAACTTCCATCAAAAATATCTTAGGCTTGCCCTCTATTTATTGGTTATCATAAACTAACTTATATTATTGACATATTGACTAATCTTGCTCCATTAAATCTTGATCATCTAGATGAATTCTAATCATCGATCTTTTACCAACTAAATATGCTTATGCCACTTGTCATGTATCTATTTGCCCTCAAGATTTGTTGACTTCTTTGACCTTATGATCATCATTGATCTTGGATGCATGATTGAACACCTGCCATTAATTTACCTAAACCCATTAACCTATTAGTCACCACTCATTATTATATTTTTTGTATAATCAAATGTGGATCATTGACTTGAATATTTGAGATCAAATGACTACTTCATGAGGCCTCACTTTGACATATGCATGCCTATATTTGACATCTATGTGAATGTATTTGATGTTTTCATGAATGTTAATATTTTATCCCTAATGGATAATTACTAAAATTTAATTTAACATTTACACAGACATATTCAAGACATTTGAAAACTAATGGTCATTTTTTATGCTTGAATTTATACTTAGCCTTTTTTGATGCAGACAATTTCCCTAAAACAATTAGGTATTTGGAAACTTTATCTTTGTCTTATGCTTCAGATAAAATATTTGAGAGAATTTGTACCTCTATAAACTTTTTCTCAGATAATTTTTCCAAAATAATCTTTAACACTTAGCCAAAAAGGGTCTCAAAAGATTTGAACTTAGCAAAATAAAAGCCCAAAAGAAATCTGCCAAGTAAAGACTTTAGCCAAAATAAAAGTTATATATTTTTCTTTTTTGAAAGCCTATAGGCCATTCTGAACTTATACTCAAACTCTTGTTGAATCTTTGATTGAACTTTAGATGGTTTTGCAACTTGTCCCTGACTTTTGATCTACTTGGTTTCATGAAACTTGCTTGAACCCTTCATCTTGCAATTGTAAATGTATCTCTTAAAGATCAATCAGATCACACTTTGAGCTTACTTAAATTATTTTCAAAATATTTTAAAAATTTATATTATATCCACTTGAGGTATTTATTCTCTTTGTGACATTGGGTCATTCTTCAAGTGGGACCCTACTCCTTCCATTGGACTCTTGGACTAGGTATGTTTTTGGAATGTAGACCAAATTTGGTCAACATCTTTGGTGACTTGGTTGGGAAACATGCATACTATGCTGAGAACTTAGACCATATTTATGACTCATGAATAATTCATATGATACATGAACAATTTACCTTGAATGTAAGACACCCTCTTAATTTAAAAAATAGAGAATTCCAATAAACAGGGAAAGAAAGAAACTGAAAGGGGAACTAACCTAATAAAGCAAATGTATAAACAAATAACTTATTTGGGAAAAAAATAAAGTAAACTAATGTTTTAAAAAAACACTTAAAGAAAAAATAATAACAACTAACTATGTATAGGGGACTTAGCTTTCTTAATAATAGTGCTTTAGATGTATCCCATTGACTCGGATAGGAATTTCTTCACCATTCATCCTTGTGAGATGGAAGGCATTAAGGGTTTTGGAATTGGAGATTGTATATGGAACACTCTAAAAATAATCAAATTTTTTGTGCCTTCCTGGCTTAGCTTTATCCTCATCTCACTTGAGGACCAAATCTCCTTGAAAACTTCTTGAAGAAGTTCCTTTGTCAAAAGATCTCTTTACTATTGCTTGATGGGCCTCCATGACCAACATGGATTAATGCCTTGTCTCCTCTAGTTTTATGAGCTCAACATATCTAATTTCCATTGGCTCATTATCCAATATCTCAAGTTGATGCATTAATTCTAAAGCAGGGAATTCAAGATAAATAGGCATTCTTGCTTCCTTACCATATACTAGCTTGTATGGAGAATTGGCTATGAACCTTTTATAGGTGATCCTATCAGCCCACATAGCTAAATTTAATTTTAGATGCCATGATTTCTAATTGTCTTCAATATTCCTCTTAATGATCTTCAACAAATTCTTATTAATGGACTCAACAAAGCCATTGCCTTGTGGATAATAGTTTGATGAGGTACTGAGGAAAACACTATGTTAAATTGCCCACTAGATGATCTTAGATCCTACAAAATACATAAAATTATCTAAAATTATGGTTTAATGGACCCTAAATCTGGTTATCAAATATTCATATAAGTCTAAAACATTAGTTTCATTAGCTTCTTTTAATGCCACTACCTCTATCTATCTGGTAAAATAATCCATGGTAATTAGGATCCACTTGTGTCCTGAGCTTCAAGGGGGATCAATAAGACCAATAAAATATAATCCCCATTGGATAAAGGGTTGATTTACTAAAATTAGTTGGAGAATTAAGGCCACAAGCTTCACCTTTCCAACAAACATGTCACATAGTTTGCATTTCCTGGTCCATACATGACAATCACCAAATAAACTTGGTCAATAATAACTACCTCTCATGATCTTGTGGGATGTGATCCTTAATGAATTATGTCCTCCACCATGTCTATAATGAAAATGTTTAATTAACCTTTATATTTGACTTGATTCTATGGATCTTAGTAATATGCCATTGAGATCCTTTTTGAACAATACATTATCAACAAGAAGAAAAAGAACTGATTGCAATCTAAAATATCTCCTCTTTGAAGGGGTTAGATGAGAAGGATAAATACCATCTTGTAGATATCTTACTATATATTGGAGCCAACTAGAAGTTGAGGCCTAATTAGTTGTAAGTTATTCATCATTTGAAATCATAACTATCACATTAATCTCCTGCAAGTCTTGGGTTAGATGTTCACAAAGTCATTTACCTCTAACTAGCTTTATGACCTTGATCTCAACATCATATTCTATGAATTTAGTTATCCAACCAAATCTGTTGTCATTTATATCTTTGTTCAAAATAAAATATTTGACACTTAGTTGTGCAACCATCAAATATATATTATTATTGGATAGCAAGTACCTAAAATTTTAAAGAGTCCTTATGATTGAAAGTATATGCTTCTCAATAAAATAATACCTTGTTTCATACTCTTCTAAGCCTTGACTGAAGAAAGTTGTTGGTTGCTATAGAGTCTCTTTATTCTATTGCATGAGAATACCTAAAATTTTGTCAATGATATCATAGGTGTATAAGAATAAATTTTTGGTGAAATTAGGGTTCAAGAGTGTAAGAGCATTGGCTATAGCTTTCTTGATCTCTTCAAAACTACTTACTCTTTATTTGGATCAATTGAAACTCTAAACCTTATTTAGCATGGTTTTGAGTGGCCTAGCTAAAGTATAAAAATTTAAGATGTATCTCCTTATGAAATTTTTCTTTCCTAAAAATATTTGCAAGGCTTTCTTGTGCTTAGGTAGTGAAAGTGAAAACATTGACTCTATCCTATCAGGATCTATGCTTGTACCATATTTTGAAATTACATGTCCAATAAGCCTACCTTCATGAACAAAGGAAACACACTCTTTTCAATTCAAATACACTCCAAATTCCTTGCACCTTTCAAACACTTATCAAAGATGAATCATATACTCATTTGTACTATTAGAGAACATGTTATGTCATCTAGATAAATAAGAATAAACTTGTTGAGGAGACCTTGAAATGTCATGTCCATAGATTTCTAAAAAGCTGATCTAGAATTAGATAAACCAAAAGGTATCTTTCTGTATGAAAATTTCCCCCAGTTTGTGGTGAAGGCTATTTTGAATTTTTTGACCAAAATCTAGTTATATCCACTGTATCCATCCAATAAAGAGAACCTTTATGAACTTACAACTAGCTATAAAATTTACTCCATTGATAGTAATGGATAGTTGTCCTTAAGAGAGGAATTATTGAAGTCATCAATGTCAACCCATTGCCTTATGTCACCATTCTTTTTTCATACTGAAACAAAGTTTGCCACCCAATTTGAGTGCTTAATTAGAAATATTACTTCTAACTCAATGAGCTTATGTAGTTTAACTCTCATCAAAGGTTCAAGATTTGGGTTAATAGGTCTTTGTCTTTGTTTTACTAGCCTAGTCTTATCTTCTAACTCAATGGTATCTTGAGCTAGAATTGGATCAATTAAGGTCACTATACTATCATAAAAGACATCTTCAAAACTTGAACATAACTTAATAAAAGTTTCTTTCTCTAAAGATGTGTAAACTTACCCAACTTTAAATTTTTACCATTTTCAATCTCGACATTTGTATAATTTTATTACTTGGTTGATAAGGAATAATTTTCTTTTCTCAATTCATCATCTCTGATGAATATGTTTTCAAGGGTGACCAACCCTTTAGGCAAATTGTTTGTCTTTAATTGCATAATCTGATTACTATACTGCTACAAATGCTTGTCATGGTTCTTTGAGAAGAATTCAAATTCCTCTTGTAAGAATGTGAAAATATGACTATCATCTTCAAATAATTTCCAATTATCATGGTTGTCTAGGAGAGAAGGTCTTAAAACTACCTTGATGTGTGATTGAATCTTTTCATTTTTTATGTCATCTGAGATACTGAATTGTGACCCAATAGCAGTCAACCTATTTACATGCTTGTTCTTATTTCTTGATATGTCCTAAATATTAAAAGCTTGAAAGTATTCAACTAGGTCCCATATTATGTGATTATAATACCTAAGTAGTTTATTCTTGCATATATTAAGTCCCTTTACTTGTTGAACTACTTGTTGATTATCTCCAAAGATTTGTAAGGAAATGACCTTCATCTTTCTTGCCCATTGCAAACCATGCAATAGTACTTCATATTTAGTAACATTATTGGAAAAAAAACTTGAGAGAAGAGAAATAACTTTGATTGGATAGAGAAATTAACATCATTCCAATTTTAGTACCATGTTTATTCCTGGATCCATTAAAATATAGTTTCCATAGTCCATCACTAGGTTGATCATCTTTCATCAATGTTGGGATTGGTGCATAATTTTCATGAAGATAATAGACACCAAGTACCTCTTATTCAATTAAATTTTAGGAATTAGGACCATGTAAATCAAACACCCATTCATCAAGGAATATATCTAGGACTCCATCTAGAGGTGATTTAGTTTTCACCTCACCATTTTTTAGTAATTTGTTTGAGATAACACAATTAGTGTTTACCATACTTGGCATATATGGCTCCAAATAAAATCTTGAAATAAGTTTAGAATTTAATATCACCTTAGTACCATACCTGGTCCTAAATATTAAATAGGTCCAATCAACTGACAAATATCCTCCAATCTTTAAAGTAAAGTCTTTTGATAGGCACATGACAAAATAGAGAGACAAGTCTACTACAACTACATCTTAATGAATAATAAAATTGAGGAAAGCATGTAATGTTAGTTTTATATATTTGATTATGTATAATATCTTTTTTGGTGACCCATCTAATTACAATACTTCTTTGGTATTTGGCTCATAGACAAGACCAAGCTTGATTACAATTTGTTTGAGTATTATAGTGCTATTAGCTCCAATATCTACCATACAATTATGGACTAAGCAATCACCAACTATCAAAGAGAGATAAAAGGGAGGGGTTTTGTTTGAATTTACATTGGTTTTGTCCACCTTTTTCATGTTATGTACCTACTAATCAAGTTACTTGATTTTTTGATCTGAATTAGCTAAGACAACTCCCTATTTCTCAATTAGTTCTTTGGATACCTTAAGATATAAAATTTATTGAACAAGCATGTCCTTTTTTCCTAGAATGGAAAGGGAATCCCACATGCTAATGCTAATATCTAATTTCTTCATTTATTCTTTTATGCTAAAAGATGCTCAACTGACCTTTGGCTACAACTTTTGAGCCACTGATTATTATCTATTTAGAGGCATTTAAGGAACCTTCACTATCTCTACATTTTGAATAATATGTGTTATAGGAGCAAAAAATTGATCCTTAAAACTCTTGGAAACAAAGTTAGGAACACTAAAAGTATTTCTCACATCTTGATCTTCCTCAACTGCTCCTCTTTTAGCTCTAGTTAGAGTTGCCACTTGACCATTTATGTTGTTAGTTTCACCAATTTGGTTGAATGTAATATGATCATCTAATTACCAATTAACATTGATAACATTAGGATACCCTATAACTTGTTGAGCTTCTCCTTAGAATTCCATATTCATGTCTTAATACTAACCACATTAAAGAGATAACTCTTCATGTGTCATTTGTGGCATAGTAATATCTTATGATATCAAGGCTTGATTTTCAATGTCATTTGGATTGGAAGGCTACCAACTTAGATCTTGCATCAAGTTATTTTGGGGAATAATAGATTTTGAACTAAAAGGTCTATTAACATCAAGGGTTGCATATGGCTTAGTTTGGGTTATGGTTCTTTAATTTTGATAAGGTTGCCTTTTATCCTTGAAACCTTGATAAGGGGGTCATTGGCTACTTAAAGACTAATAAGTGTTTTGGTTTTGTTGATGATAAGGTCTACCTTGGTACTTCTATCTCTTGAGTTAAACGATCTCATTTCTAAAATCTTGTAACATGTTTTTTAGATCACCAATCTCACTAGATTGATTAGGAGGGCCTATAACTTGGACTTTTGGAGATGGAATAGGATATATAGATGGAACTCAGGGAAATTAAGGTGGAGGAACATGTTAAAATTATGGGAATATGGGCATTGCAAGAATTGGATCAAGTTTACCATCTTGTATTAAGCTTTTTTCTACCCTTATAACAATTTCATAGGCATTTGGCAAGGTATTACCACCCATAGAATGTATCATGACCCCTATATTAGAATTAAGGGCCTCAAGATAGTACAAAAAATCATACTCTAAAAATTGTCTAATCATTGTAGGGATCCTAGTTTATGTCTTTTGGATCTAAAGTTAAAATTAGACATAAATTCATGGGGGTACCTTTGTATGGTAGTCAATTATTCAACCAAAGATAGATGATCAGACTTGTCTTCAAATTACCTAACTAAGTCTACACCTAAATCATCCCAAGTAGCAATGAAGGTCAATGGAATATTCTTATACCATTTTAATTCTTTTCCTTTAAAGGAAGTAACAAGCAATCTAATAGCCACATTATCTTGAGTAACATTATGAATAGATCATAGATTGCCAACATCTTGGATATGCTCAATAGTAGTAATTTTATCCTATTCTCTTGAGAAGAAAGAGATAATTTGTAGGGAAGACATAGGAATGTCATCATATTGGGCAAAATTTAGGGGACTACTCCTATTAAATCAGACAAAAACTTGATTCTTGATAACCATTTAGGCAAAAGGGATTTGGCTTATGAGGATAATAGATTGGACTAAAAAAATAGGTAACTAAAGGATGAATGTTGATTTTGAGGATAAGTCTTGAAATATTGAATCTTGATCTTTTATAAGAAGTAGAAGGCAATTTAGTATGTTAAAATGGAGTACCTTTACTTGATGATCTTGTTATAACCTTTGGCATGAAAACACTATCTAAAAGATGTTATGAACTCTACAACTTGAAGGATATTCAACTTTTGATGATGGTAGATGTCTCCTCCTTTTGAAATTTCTTCTTTTCAATCTTCAAACTTCAATTATGTCAAATAAATTGTGTCCCATTAGGCATGCCAAAACCACTGGTGTTCTAGATTTATACCCTAGCTGAGGAGGGGACTATTCAGATCTTCTTGCTCAAATCTAGTCCAACATGGGATTGATATTAGGCTATGGGTATCATAATAATGGATCAGACCTTTGAAGAAGGACAAATTACTTTTGGATATATCACCTATACTAAACCTAAACTAATACTTGCTTGGAAAAGGGAGAGATATTTTGACAATAACTTATAAAGCATGTAAAAAAGGTGATGCGCTAATGATTTGATCACTCAAAATTGCATAATACACACTATGAGAAACTTTCAAGACTTGAGAATATCAATCTCACATAAATATTTTAGAATAATGGATTAATCAGTTATAAAATTAGCAAGAGAGAGTAATTATCTAGTTTCAAGATATATAATAAATTATAAATTTCACTTATAATGACCTATAAGAATTACTGAGCACTTCTTGAAGGTGATAAAAACTCAAACATAAGCAAGGAACATGCATTCACTTAACCACATTACAAAAATTCATGGAACACACTTCAATCTATCTTAGAAAAATGATGGAATCCATTCTTTATTACATCAAAAGGTGTCATAATACAAATTTAGAAAGAGTCTAGTCATACCAAAAAAAAGGATCCAATTTAAGGCTTAAAATCTTGTATTTATTAAAAAGAGAAATAGAGAGAGTTGTACATTGAAAGAGGCCCAAACACTTTTGATATATTAGCACTCTCAAGGATACTAACTCAAGATCTTATCAAGAAGGCATAACTTCAAAGGCCTTTCAAAATAATTCAATGCTCAGTGATCCTCATTGAACTACCAAGTCTTCATCTTAGGATTCCATGCCATTTCCACCTGCTATGCTGATGAGGACCAACTCTTCATGTCTTAAAACTGATAGAACCATGTCATTCTATAGATTGAAAACCAATCACATTAATTGGTTTTAATTTAGCTTTCATGTCGATGAGATGGAACTCACTAGATATTTGATCTTGCTTTGATACTCGATTTCCACCCTTTTATCTATGTCAAGTCTTAAAATACCTACTCTATATTTACAAAGCTTTAATGGCCCCCTTTGATCCTAAAATATACATTCTAGTTTAATCCTTGGTCATCTTTGAACTTGAATTATTTTCATTTAATTATCTCAGCTAAAAAATGGCTCATCGACTTCTATCGAAAATGTCTAGGGCTTACCCTCTATTTATTGGTTATCAAAAATTGACTTGGATTATATAATATTGACCAATCTCACTTCATTAGATCCTACTCATCTGGATGAATGCTGATCATCAATCTTCTACCAACTAAATATGCTTGTGTCACTTATCATATACGCATTTTCCCTCATGATTCCCTTAAATTCTTTGACCTTAGACTTGCCATTGATCTTGGATACATGATTGAATGTGCACTATTGATCTAACTAGACCCATTAACTTGTTAGTCACCACTCACCTTTAGATCTTCTATATGATTGAACTTGGATAGTTGATCTGAATATTTGAAATAAAATTTTGATGTTTATGTACCTGTATTTGACATCTACATGAACATATTTGACGTCCATGTGACCATCAATCTTTGATCCCCAATGGATGATTACTGAACTTTAATTTAACATTTATGTAGATGTCTCTAAGACATTTGAAAACCAATATTCATTTTATATTCTTGAATTTGACACTTGTAGGACCATCTTGGACCTTTTTGAATTCAAATGGCTACTCACTGTAGCTTGAAATTGACATTTGTGCACTCACCATTACTTTACTGAAACATAAATTCCATGAGTCATTTCCTTTAGACTTTTATCTACATGATTTTTTTGTTGGAAACTTTCCTGAAAGAATGACTCTTCAGGACTTTTGCATTGGACCACTTTATTGAAATAAATACCCTTCAGGAATTTGTTTTAGAATAATTTTGTCAAAGAAATGACCCTTCAAAACTTTTATTTTGGACCACTTTCTTAAGGAATGACTCTTCAAAAAAGTGTTTGGGACACTTTGGTACAAAAATGACCATTTCAAGAAAATATATAGGTCACTTTACTTGAAAAATTACCCTTCAAAACTTACGTACTAGACAAAATGTTTGAGAGAATTCACGTCTTCAGAACTTTTACTTCAGACAAAATGTCTGAGAGAATTTATACTTAGCCTTTTTTTACATAGATAATTTCATCAAAACAATTAGGTCTTCAAAAATTTTATCCTCATCTTTTACTTTAGATAAAATGTCTGAGAGAATTCATGCCTTCAAAAACTTTATCTCAGATAATTTGTCTAAAAGAATCTTCAACACTTAGCCATAAAGGGTTTCAAAAGATTTGAACTTAGCAAAATAAAAGCCTCAAAGAAATTTACCAAGTAAAGACTTTAGATAAAATAAAGGTTTTTTAATTAGATTTTTTGAAATCTTGTAGGCCCTTCTCAATTTGTACTTGAACTATTCATGAATATTTGAAGGCTTAGATGACCTTGAGATGCTTGTTCAACTTGTCCCTAACTTTTGATCTACTTGGTTTCATGAAACCTACTTGAACCCTTGATCTTGCAATTGTAGACCTATCTCTTGAAGATCAATTAGATCACACTTTGAGCTTGCTTAAAGTATTTTGAAAATATTTGAAAAATATATATGATATCCACTTGAAGTTTGTCTACTCCTTGTGACATTGGGTCACTCTTCAAGCAGAATCTTGCTCCTTCCTCTAGACTTTTGGACTAGGTACATTTTTGGCATGTAGACCAAATTTGGTCAATAGGTAATTCTATTGTTTCACCTAATAAATTCATACCATATCCAAATATTACCCAAATATAGAGTAATTAAATCATGAGTGGATTTTAATCCTTTCTAGTTAGGATGTGCATATCCATACCAATAGGTTGCCCAAATTAATATTTATCCTTTGTACCAGCTTACTCTTATTCCATGAGTATGGATTTAGTACATAATCACCCTTTTATGATTTTCCATATTATCCCAAACCATCTTTCTAATGATTATAACCACATCTGGGAAAATCATTGTGTTTTGATTTATCTGGATGTTAATGATTATAATCATTTTTGGATAAATCATTACCATTTTGCTACTCTACAAGATCATGTTTTTGTTGTGATAATGTTTTCATTATCTCTATGTTCTTGATAGGGGCATTTTTATTTATGCTAATGATTATAACCACCTTTGGACAAATCATTATTTTCACTTTGTTGATGGTTATAAATGACTTTGGGAAAATCACCCTTTTTATTTGCAAAACTATGGAATATCAATATGCCATTAATTATAATTGTCTTTGGGAAAATCTTTCCTTTCCATCCCCTTCAATTTTAAGTCCCTTAATTTCTTTCTTTTCAAGGGAATTGTCACTGACCTTCTTTACCACTCCCTCTATTGAGGGGGCATCCAAGGCTCATCCATCACTTTCTAGGGCATTAACCATTAACAAATATTTCATTATTTAAGAAGATGTTACTATTCTTATATCTTGTAATGCGTTCTAGAATAGGGGCAAATTGTAGACATCCCATTTTGGCCATAACTAGCTTCTAATCAGACTTTAGATTGGTTTCTAATAAATAATGCAAATTAAGCCCAAGAATCACTAACCATTGAAATTCATCTACACATTAGACATTAATGCTTAGAATAATGTTGAGGAATCCCTATCTGAAGTATTATCCTATATAAAATATTTACCTCTAATAGATTCATCCCCAATCACCTTATGACCTAACAATTGGCAGTTTGGCCTTTGGGCCCATTGAGTAAAGCACTTGAATAAATTCTAAAGTGCTAAAATGCTAAGCAAAATGAATTAACTAATTATAGAAAATTAAATTCTTAAGTGAATTTTCCATGTGTAATTAGTGAAAAAAATTTACAAAAAAAAAAATTTCATTAAATATGAGGTCATGATGACATCATCATCTTCAAAGTCAAGGAATTAAAATATCTCCCTAAAGAGCCTTAAATGCAAAAATGGAAGGCCATGCATAATTAATGGGACCTCTATCCCAAATATTAATTACATGTCCCCTCCTTAACTAAAATAAGGTTATACTTAACTCACATAGGGTTAGTTTGAAATCAACTACAGTTAGTTCTAACCTAACTACACTTAGGTGAGAGTTAACTTTGGAGGTTATAAATACAAGTGCCAAGACCATTAAAAATAAGCTTTTATGTGCAATGTTATGATGCCAAAATACATCTAAAAAAGATTAATTGATATAGTATTACCATGACCAAATCAAGCTAGCCAAGGTGAATAAAGGGGAGATGATTCAAGAGCACCATTGACAAAGACTCTACACAAGACAAGCAAGCTAACTTCATCAACAAGTAGATTTGGAGCTACAAATAAATTCAAAGGGATTTTCTCTTTTCTACTTTTAGTTGTCTTAATTTTGTTTTTATTAGTTATGCTCACCCTAGTACATAGTCAAGAATTGTTAGTTTACATTGAAGTTGTTGGTTTGAATTTTATTTACTAACAAGAGATTAATGATTCTCTTTATAATCCTATGCTACAACTATAGTCTTTCTTTAGGTGTTTATTTTCATTTCAGCTTGTTATTTGAGCTTGGTTGTTATTATTATTATTATTATTATTATTATTATTATTATTATTATTATTATTATTATTATTATTATTTCATTTTGATTTATATCATTTCATGTTTGAGTTTGTTATCTTGTTTGATGTCTTGTCTTGTATTGCTATCACCTACTTGTTCGGTGTCATCCTAGTGAATGCCTTGTTTCATTATTCATTGTTGATTTATATCATTTGGGCCACTTAAGTGTGTATACACTAAATTATGTTCACCTTAATTTTTCTAATTAATCCTACTAATTTATCTCTTTTATCCTAATCTAAATCATTTATCTAATATCCCCTTTCATCATTTATTCATCTACTAACCATAGACCTATCCAACTTCTTCATTAATTCTCCTAATCCCCATTATCTTATCCTAACCCCACTTATCCATTATTTGGGAATTTTAAATTTCTATGACCCACTTACCCACCTACTAACCCTATTCCTAGGCTCTCCTACACTCATAGTCCCTAAACACCCACCTAATCCCTATATAATCCCCAACCTAATCCTAATTAATCCCTAAGAGGATTATAGAATACTCCAAATCTAGAATCCTCTTTAACTTAGCCTCCCCAGTATAGAAGCCTCTATTTTAGAGGCTTCTAAGGAATTTTTAACTCCTTGGAAATTCTTCAACCATTGATCCTAGTTACCCAAGATTGAATATGAGCCATTGATTTCCCCTCCCTTGGCTTATATAAACAAATCCACTCCTCCATGAAAACTAACTAGAAATCACAAACAACTATTGAATCTAAAAAAAGCCATATAATCTCCATGCCAAATTGATGAATCCATAATCATTGATCATGTAAACATAAAGTCAAAATTTTGAGTCTATTGAAATAAAAAATAAATAATCCACTTGAAGATTTTGGAGGGAGGTAGGCTAAAGCAAAGAATTGGTAAGATCTTTTTCATCTATTTTTATTTGCTTCCATAATCTCTCATATTAGGTAGTTTGATATTTGGGGTTTAAATTGCATATTCAGGTACTTTAATCCATATTTTTTCAAAACTACCACTACATTTTGGTGACCATAGCGGGAGGGGGATCTCACAATTTAATCATTTTACTTATTAATAGTGACATTACAATGGTGGTTTTGCCTCAAAAGTTGTGTTTTTTACTAACCACCAAGTTTTAATCACTAATGATCTCTTTGTTTGGCAGGTTATTAATCTTGCACTATACTACAGACTTGTAAACCATGATATTGCACTATAAAAATAAGACTAGTCAAGATCCTAGTTCTTAACTACTAATCTATAATATTACCACGTACAAGTCATGGTATTGACCTACAAGTCATGATATTACTATTGAAAGTTGTGATTTATCCCAAAGCTAATAAATTTATCCATTGATCTCTAACATGTAGGTTTAATATTGTCATTCTTTGTATTTCAATAAGACTAATGACCATATAGACCCTTTTGGAAGTTTATTTAACTGATTTAAGTGGGTTGAAAATATATTTACTAATCACATTTTTGTAAGGGGTTTTTTATCTGTTAACCTGTTGTGTGACTATTGATAGGAAAAACATCAAAAGGAGGTCATCTATAAATAAAATATCACATCTTTAAGCCTTTTATTGTCTTATATAATACCACTAATCTCTTATCTACAGTTTCATCTTGAAAGTCATGATATTATCCTAATAGTAACAATAGTGTGCTTTGTTGATTTTTGGGATTGTTTGATCATTGCTCACTATCTTCAACTGATAAATAAAAGATTTAGGATAAATATGATTAGAAATACATTTTTATTATGTAAATTGTGTATGATTTATCCATTTTTGAATTTTTTTTTGTCTTGGTAAAAATATTGATA
>JARHVA010001119.1:1350000-1427500 GCA_037957365.1 Torreya grandis | reverse complement strand
CCCATAGTCACACTATGTCATTCCATCATTTTATACCTATCCAATAGTGCCTCTTGAGTCTACACCCATCCTGTAACACTTAGTATCCCCTACCTTTTTTCATACCCCTTTTGACCATCACACTTCCCCCATCCTTCCCACACTTCATAGGATCCCTCTCACTTAACAACATTACCTTTTCACATCCTTGTGTATTATAATTAGATCCTTATCACACTTTCATTCATCCTACATTCATTCTCTCACTTATATCCAATCCATAGTGTTTTGATATCCACATCTTATCTATTTCATATCTTTTTCTATTTGACCACCCTATTTATATCTCATACCATCCCATGTATAGTGTATATCCACTTGCTATCCATTCTCTTCATCAACCATTTCCTTTATATTTTCATATCATATCTATACTCCTTTCATTAATCCACACACACTATATTAGATCGAGTATTTACTTATATCCATAGTCTCATATAATAACCATCTTTCCCATTTTTAGTAGATTAGTTTAGAACATCCCCCTTTACATCATATCCACCTTCCATCACATCTTATTGTAATTATTCTTTCTCCATAACCCATATTTTATACCAACCATCCACTTATTCCCCATCTTACATTTATATCATCTCATTCCTCACTTCACTTTTCCCCATAGTTCATCTATTACTCACCCATTTATTCTCATATCATCACATTTTGATTATAATCCATTCTTCACATCTATTTATTCAACCCTCCACCCCATCTTATTGTTACATCATCCTATCCTCTTAAAGCTTCCTTACCCATATCATTCATCTATCCTAACTTCATTCATATTATCTTCATATCATAGTAATAATCTAACATCTTTATTCTATTTTTATAGTCTACCCCCCACATTTAGTTATTCATCCCATCTATATTATTCTTATCTCATCCTATCCTCTTTGTAATCACCTTATCCACATAATTTATTCATCCACCCATTTGGCCATCACTTAGTCATATCCTCTTGTAATTATTATTCACTCTAATCCATATGTCATATCAATTATCCATTTATTTTATCTCCACATCACCCTATCCATATAAGTCTATCTTTCATAACTATCATTTACATTATCCATATATTATCTTATTTCTTCATAAACTGTCATAATTCACTTACTTTATCCTTGTATCATCATACCTAATTATAATTATTTCATTCACATAGTCCATATTTCATTCATCCTAATAATGTATTATCCCATATTTTATATTTAGTGTCCATTCATTTATTTATTAACCATCTCTCATCCATTTATCCACCCTCACATCCTATCTTATCCCCATAGTCCATCCCATTTTAATTATTCTATATGTATAAGTATATCTTTCACACATTATTACCTATTAGTTTACCCCACTTGTCCATAAATCATCCTATCATCCATATAGTCCATTTCTTCCATATTTTATATCCTCCAATATCTTCCCCTCTCATTTAATTATTCTATCCATCTAACTTGCCATACATATCCACTATCCACAACTTTGACATCTTTTTGACACTCCATCCTTCTTATCCATTCAAATATCATCCCATATCATATCCCAATTTAATTATTAATATATAATATCCTCATAAAATCCATCCACATTCAATGAATTATCTTGTGTATACATTATTTCATACCACTTTGATTTTTGAGATTTTAAACATTCCACATCTATCCTAATAATTCTACATCCCATATTGCACATTCCTTTCTTATCACTTGTGTATATCCATCATTTTTATAAAACAATCCATAGTCACCCCTCATTCATATTATCTTTGTCCATTTCCATTTGAAAAATATTTTCTTACAAATCCACCTCTCCCATTCAGTTATCTTGAGTGGTTGCTTTTGTCCAAATCCTCACATCACATTTCATACATACCACATCCTTATCATCCACTCTTGCCATATTATTTCTAAATACTAGTTTTTGTCTAAAATCTAAACTTTTGGTGGTCACCCATCCTTCTCCAATCATTAATCCTCATCTCACCTTGACTTGAAATTATCATTATACATAGTCTTATAAAATATCAATCTAGCACCCATCACTATCCTCATCTCTATCAAGTATCTTTGTCCCCTAGCACTCATCAACTTATCTATTTTATAGTTGACAAATTTATTTGATCCCATCACCTTTTCTCATCTTTTATAGATTGGTTTCTTAAAAAACTTTGTCTTTTGGCAATTTTTAGTCATCTCATCTATCTACATCCCCATCTTTTACCATTACTAGTATAACTTTTAGCCCAAAGAAAGTATTTGAAAAATCATAACTTCATCTATCACATTTCACATTCTTATCCTTTCATAATTGTTATCCACACCCAAGCTCAACTCTACCTTTAACAAGGCTCTAGCCAAGATAACAATACCATAGGACAAATGATGGCACTTAATCAGGAATATGATGAAAATCATAGTGACATGCATACACCTAGGGTAGAAAATGAGAGATATAATCCCCTCCATAATGATGATGTCTGAAATCTCATAGATGATATCTATATAAAAACCATGATCAAGTTCTAGCATGAGACATAGAAATAGGGGTCACCTTACCACCTACCTTTAACCACACCCTCTTAAATAATATAATCCACCCATCATGACCAAATTCACCTCATCAACATGCTCATCATAAACCTCAAGAAGAAATAGAAGTGGACCATGGATTCATGGATGAAGAATAACACCAACCACCCCTTATTAAGATCCATACTAAGGCTAATAGGAGATAGGTTGACATCAAAGATCACCTCAATTAACTAACACAATAGATTAACCTCTTACTCCATAATCAACACCCACCATCACCAAGATAGAATAATCTAAATAATACTAATACCAAAAATAATATCCATAACCTCAATGATTGTAACAATACCAATAATACTAGCCACACCAACAACACCACTCACAATACTCACCACACTCATATCCCACAGGGTAGTTGAAATTAGACTACCAATCCTCTTAAGGGTCCCACCTTTTCCCAAGAATGGAAGATGATAAATAAACCATTCAATAGATGGACCCATGATCCAAAGCTCTCAAATATAGGTATGAGGATTTTTTTATCATCTCCATTAGATTATAGAATTTTGTATATTCCTTTCCCCTCACACTTTGAGGTACCCAAATTTGAGAAATATCAAGGAAAGGGAGATCCAAGAGATCATCTATAATATTTCTATGTAGCTTGCCATGAAGTGGCCTATGAAGATGCTTATATATTAAAGATATTCCCCAAAAGTCTTACAAGGTTGGCTCTATAGTGGTTTATGTATTTGCCCAAAGGGTCAATCTCAAGCTTTGGAGAATTAACAAAGCAATTTGTCAGACATTTCTCTTTCAATATCAAGTATGACATTTCAATTATTAACCATTATAATAATAAATAATGGAGTGGGGAATACTCAGTATAATTTTTATATGATGGCATAGCTTGGAAAGATAGTTGAGGTGAAGTGTACCTAAAAAATAATTAACTAAAATCTTTGTTGACAACCTCAACATAGAACTAAAATACCAATTGAAACTACAGTGTGCTAAAACTTTCGATGAGACCATATAAAAAGGGATGCAAATCAAAAAAGGCCCTTATCAAAAAGGAAACCAATAAATTATTCTTGCATAATGAGCACACTTAAAATATAGAGAACTCCTTTTCAAAAAAACCTAAGGTCTCTAATAAAAATAAGAATGTTGTGAGTGATGGAGTGACTAATTCCAAGACACAACATATACAAATAATCTAAAAGAAGGGCCACACATAATGTCCTAATGTCTCTCCCATCAAGTTCCATAAGGTAAGCCTAAACCTCACATAGGAAAAGGCCACTAACAAGCTCAGGGGTCCCCCTAGAGATGGTCTTGGAACAATTGATTGTTGCCAACATGATTACCCTACCTAAAATTAGACCAGTGGACAATCATCAACCTAAATATAATTGGTGCCATGAAAATAAGTTCTAAAATTATCACCAGGTAAAAGGACATGAAATAAAGCAATGTATACAATTAAGGCACTATATCTAAGACCTAATAGAAGGAGGTGATATTGAGATTGAAGGAGAAGTGCCATCAAATCAATAAAAAAAATAACACCTTGGAATTTATAAATATCCTCTTGCAAAGCATGAGCAAAGGAACTAGAGACCCCAATGGGACCAAGGTCAAGCATCATATTCCAATTTCACTAATTATCATAATGTTCCTTATAATTACATTAATACCATATAATTTTTCAAAATCTAAGATCCCACTTCACCTCTATCTCTCATCCTAAAAATAAATAGGGCTATAGCCAATTGCATTGCCACTACACAATGCAATAAGATTGTGATTCTTATGGCACCCTCTGAAGATCCTTCTACCTCATCTACCACACATAGGGGGAATACTTATAAGTAAACCTCAAGTAGGTTTGATAAAACCTATGATATTATTCAAAAATTAGAAAAGACCCTTCCTCAAATTTCCCTAATGGATCTCCTTTAGACATCTACCTTGCATAGGGGAATATTAAATCAAGTACTTTGATTTAAAAGTACCTAGTGATCTAGATACAAATCAATTCTAGGTACTAGTGGTGCATCTATCCTACTCTCAAAAAATTACTTTTAGTGCCTAGGATCTGCCTCTAAATGGCCCACATCATAACTATCCATTATATATTAAAAGTCACCATCACCCAACACCATGTCTCCCATGTCCTAATAGATGGAGTATTTATGCTTAATTTTTTCAGTCTATATTTCCTAAAGAAACTAGGATATTCTAACACATTGCTTTGGCCCATATTAGTAATGATAAAAGCATATGATGATATTTAAAGACCATTAGTTGGGACTATATATCTTCCTATTGCTATGGGATTCATAATCCATCACACCTTGGTACATGTTGTGAATGTAGACTTACCATATAACATGTTACTTATGAGGCCATGGATTCATGAGATGCAAGTTGTACCATCCACCCTCCATCAGTGATTAAAGTTTCCTCATTTAGGAATGGAGGTCACCATTCCTATAGTCATTGACCATTATATCTATCAAATGGATCACTCCATATTCTCATCACCATATCTCATCACTGAAAATTCTATCCTTAGTTTGATAGCTACTAAATATATCTCTCCAAACCAACTAGTGTCCACATCTACTCCAACACTTAATCTCACTAAGCTAAGAATCACATCCACTAGTTATGAAGAATATGAATATAAAACCTTTTGCATTGGTAATATCCCCTTATCCCCATGTAGATATGGGTCCCTAGGTATGAAGAAGATCAATCCTATCAAATATCAATTTGCACTAATAGCTTTTGAAAGTGTAGGGTTTTTGTCTGATGAGTAAATTGAAGATGGGGATGATTATTGACTCATACCATATGATAAGGTCTTTATCTCACCCAAGCAAAACTATCCCAAAGTTTAGTGAATGATGGAAAATATGAACTACAAAGGAAGAGGACTGGGAAAATAGGAACAAGGTTGATTAGAACCTATCATGATTCAAGAGAGTTCATCAAACTTTGGGTTAGGGTACCAATAATATGATGATGATCTATCCAATATCATCATGAATTCTTTTTTGACCAATGAGTCATCTCTCCCTAAGGAAGACATTAAAACAAGATCTATTTGTAGTCACTTCAAAGAGCTTTCTGCCATGAATCTATTCCTCAATACCACTATTTAAACCATCAATATCTCCCTCCATTATCCTTTCCTCATAGGCTAGGAATCAAAGTAGGAGCCCACCTTTGATACCATTTAAAATAATGCGGCCATTTTAGAATTCATGGAAGTTCAAGATTCTATTCCATTTCGGGATCACAAAAAGGGATTTTCCATCAATCTATGCCAATCAACATATTTTAGAGAATAAAAAACATCCCACATTCAAATTGAGGAGGAATATTTTGAAGAAGGGGAATCTACCAAAGAATTAAACGAAATTCCATTTAGATCCTTCATTCCAAAAAACTATTTCAAAATTGACACTAAACTACCAAGTTACTTCACTTTTGATAATCCAAAAGTCTTATTTCCCCCTTATTTACATTACCAATCACCCTCTCTTATTGAGAAGGTGATTTAAGTTTGGAACTAACAAGCATCCCAAGCTAATGAAAATAGGGGCATCTCTTACAAATAAGGAATGCAAAGATCTTATTGAACTACTAAAGGAGTTTACTAAAGTGTTCACATGAATCTACTCTAACATGTTAGGATTAGATCCTTCTCTAGTGGTACACCACTTAGTTTTCCATCCTAATGCAAAACTTGTTAAATATAAACTATGCAAAATGCATCATAAGGTAGCAATACTAGTTAAAGAGGAATTATAAAAATTCCTAGAAGCCAGATTCATCCATCTCATTGATTATTTAGATTGAATCTCCAATATTGTTCCTATAAAAAAGTGACAAGGTAGAATTCATACATGTATCAAATTTCAAGATATAAATAAGGCATGTCTCAAGGATGAATTACCTCTCCCAAAAATTGATATGATTATAGATTCAACAGTCATGTATGAGATCCTTTCCCTCATGGATGACTTCTCGAGGTACAATCAGATCAAAATAGCCCCTAAAAATCAACATAAAAAACATTTATTACTCAATGAGGGAAGTTTTGCTATCAAGTCATGCCATTTAGCCTTAAGAATGTAGGAACAATGTATCAAAGGGTAATGACTACTATCTTTCATGAAATGATGCATGACATCATAGAAGATTATGTCGATGATATTCTAGGGAAGTTTTACCTCAGATTATAGCACCATGTGGTTCTTTGAAGAATCTTTGAAAGATTATGAGAATATAAAGTAAGGCTTAAGCCCAAAAAGTGTGTCTTTGGAGTAACATTAAGAAAGTTGTTTGGATTTATAGTCTCACTAAATGGCATTGAAGTAGACCCAATAAAAGTTAAATAAATTATATAAATTCCCCCACCATGTAATATCAAGAAATTGCATAGTATTTAGGGAAGAATTTAAGCCATAAGGCATTTTATCTCTTAACTAGCTAATAAGTGTCATCCTTTCACTCATCTGTTAAAGAAGGGGACAACCCTCCATTAGAATGAATAATTCCAACAAGCTCTTGATGGATTAAAATAATACTTGACAAATCCACCTATTTTATCACCACTAACTCTAGGAAAGCCCTTTCTCATTTAAATTTCATCAATTCCATATGCCATCAGTGCTCTTCTTGCATATCATAATGATCAAGGCAATGATGAAGCCATTTATTACCTTAGTCACACATTGATATCATACTAGCTAAATTATACTCCTATTAAAAAACATATTTAGTTGTAGTTTTTACATCATAGAAGCTCTGATATTACATGCTAAATAATCATGTATAAATTATCACAAAAGTTGATCCTTTAAAGTATTTACTATCCAATATAACACTTATAGGTTGAGTAGCAAAATGGATAATGCTACTCAGTGAATTTGACATCAAGTATATAAATCAAAAAGCTATAAAAGGATAGGTCATTATAGATCAAATAATAGAGGAACCTTTAGAAGTGATTGAGCCCATTGAAACAAACTTGATGGATGAGTCCATCCTGAATACCTCACAAGAAAAAAGCTAGAACTTATACTTTGACTGCTCATTTACTACTCTTAGATCTGGGGTAGGCATCCTCTTAGTCACCCCTCATAGTGATCTCATTCCAAAAGCATTTTTCCTTACCTTCTCCTATACTAATAATGTTTTAGAATATGAAGCTTTAATAACCATAATCTAGCTAGATATTCAATGGAATATCCAATGATTACAAGTATATAGGGACTCACAATTAATCATCAAACAAGTTAATGGTGAATTCCAAATGAAGGATGAAAAGTTACTTAAAGATAATTAGTGGACCAATTAAATATTAATTTTTAGTCTATCACCTTTGAATAGGTTCCATGTGGAAGTAATAAGGTAGCTAATTCTATGGCCACTATTGGCTCACTTATGATCTCCCTAAAGATGTCTTAGAAGGCAATTTCTTGATTGAGCATTTAATTATTCTAGCCTATCAATCATTGGCTTCACTCCAAATTTGTGAAATAAATGATCTTAGTCTACCTTGGTACCATGATATTTATAGGTGCCTTCATGACAATATCCTTCCCCCCAACCTTAACCACCATCAACACAAAACCTTCATCCATCGCACCGCTTGATATATCATCCTCAGTAACACGCTCTATCGATAGGGTTACTATGGGACCTTATTGAGATGTTTAACATCAAATGAGGTTACTCAATTTATTAAATAGGTACATGATGGTATCTAAAGAGGACACATCAATGGAATGGACCTATCCAAGAATCTCCTTTGAATAGGATATTACTGGCCAATTATGGAATAAGATGCTCGTCAGTATGTGTGCAAATTTATGGCCTACCAAAAACATGAGAATCTTATCCACACACAATCATAGGAGCTAGAAACCATCATGAGTCCATGGCCTTTTTATATATGGGTCCTTAATTTGATTGGTAAAATTAATCCTACTTCCTTTGATGGACATAAGTTTATAATCATGGTTATGGAATATTTCACTAAGTGGGTGGAGGTAATGTCATTAAATTATACAACATGCCTCCATATATCAAAATTTATCCTTAATCAGGTCATTTTCCATTTAAATATCCATACTAACATAATTTATGATAATGGCAAGTCCCTAAATAATTAAGAAGTCAATGCCTTATGTCAAAAATATCACATCACATAGCATTTCTCTTCCCCATATTATCCCTAAGGCAATGGATAGGTAGAAGCAAAAAACAAGACTCTTGTCAAGATTTTGAAGAATACTATCAATCAAGCTAGATTTAACTTTCACACTCAACTATATCCAACATTATAATCCTATCAAACTAGTGTACACACTCTTATACGGGCTACTCTATATCCTTGATCTATGATACCAAAGTCATATTACCAGTGGAAGTAGAACTCCCTTCTCTTTGAATCTTGTTTAGAGGAATCATCACTGATCATAATATCAAGCAAGAATGACTAAAGGAATTATAAATCCTAGATGAAAAGAGATAAAAGTCCTTGAATCACCTCCAAGCATATCATAATAAACTCAAGAATCAATATTGTAAGAGGATTCACGCTTGGGAGTTTGAAGTAGGTGACTTAGTCCTAAAAAAGAATCAAAAGAACACTGACGTCAAATGAGACAAGAAGGGGAATTTTGAATATAATTAGTTAATCCCCTATGTCATTATAGCCAAGTTATTAGGAGCATATAAGTTGGCCATGCTTGAGGGAAAAAAAATGGACGATCCAATGAATATCATGAATGTCAAGTGATTTTACACCTAGTCTTATTATTATCATCCTTCATCTATAGGACATTCACCAAACACTTCATCCATTCATCCCTCCTTCCAATCAATCTAATAAAAAAATCCATCTAATGGTGAAGACCAACTTGCTAGCACCTTGGGTAAGTATCATGGTGAAAACCAACTTTTGCTGTCATGGTAAAAGCACCCTAACCCTAGTCTCAATATTGGGAATTTCTCAAGAAGGTCATAAATATCAAGGTAAGATTATTAATTTAGTAAGTGGAGAAGATAGGGATAGATGAGAGCCATTTTTTGGAGGGATCCTTTTGAGTCATTTATCCATACTTGGCATATATATATATATATATATATATATACACACACACACACATACATATATATATAAATATATCCCTAAGTACTATCAATATCCACATCATCACTATCATACCTCTACAAGTCTTCCTTGATAGACATGTCTCCTTTTAGCCTTAGCTAGTCCATATATATATATATATATATATATATATATATATCCCTAAGTACTATCAATATCCATATCATCAATATCATACCTCCACAAGTCTTCCTTGATAGACATGTCTCCTTTTAGCCTTAGCTAGTCCATAACACACTTTTCCATTCATTGCTATCACTAAGCCTTGGGTTTACCCCTTCCCACTATCCATAATAATTATGGAGGGTCATCATAACTAATTTTATATCCAAGGTTTCTAGTAATTATTGCATTACCAATTCCTAAATGGTCATCATGACCCCTATAATTGTAATCTAGCTAGAGTTTTCACCATAGATGAGCTCTTGGGTGTCAAATACCTTATATATAGATCTCACATCCTTCAACCTCTTATACATACCCAATATTTCTCATGTAATCATCATCATCATCATCATCATCATTTCCTAATCACTAATCTAGTTATCCTCATCATCATCATCATCATCATCATCATCATCATCATCCTCTAATCATAACTACTTTAGCCAAAGGTCTTTTTAGACTATGTAGGCAACACTTGGCCATGTTTCCATGCCCAAGGATAGCTCAGCCACTATTTTCATCATCCTATCCCCTCACCTATCCATTCCATCCCATTTTCATTTTCATCATCATCATTATAATTATCTTGTATTTCATTATATGTTTTCATGTGTGTGTTGCATATGTACGATGTTTTATTTAGATTAGTTTGTATGCATACCTTTTTTTCATCTTGATATCTTATTTTGGGAATGAATATGGCATGGATAACTCTTGGAAGTTCATTTCCCAAAGTGTCATCCCTTAAAATGGAGTTCCCCCATGCATATTTTCTATAATACCAAGGCCCTGTCATGACCTTTGCATGTTGCATAAAGATGCAACATTGAAAAGGATTACATGAAATCATGTCTTGATATCCTTCCAAAAGGGCCAATCCATCTTAAATCAACCCTTTCCATGTCCACCCTTATCCTATGATAGCATTTAACCTATCCAACTACGCACCCTACCTCCATGGTGTAGGAAGATTCTAATTTTAGGCACTAACTAAGCTCAATAGGGGATTAATCTATCTCTACTCATAACATAACATCACATAAATATCTAATCATGAATAATCCATCACATCCCATAATCTAATATAGCCATATGCATCATCTATGAATAAATTCATAAATAGAATAATATATCCATCACTAATAAATACATCATAAAGCAATAATCCATAACATCTATAAGCTAACCATCACATGTCAATATCACCCAACAACATCATCACATAAACAACATCAAAGGATCACATATCCATAAAGCAATAAAATAAATTCCCATGTATAAATAAATATACATTATCACATATATATACATCATCATCATATATCATATCATCATCAAAGTGTCCAAGATATAATATCCACATGGGATCCATTACAAAATATATAATACACTTACATGAGCCCATGGGGAAAGAATGAGCTATACTACAAAAATCCCCTATACATATACAAAAGAATATCTAAAAATCATGGTTGTGGCATTAGAGGTGGTCTCAGTGCTCCACCACCACCTCTTGATGGATACCAAATAGACAACTAGCTGATATAGAAGGATCTCACACACTGACCCATGAGTACTGTAGCCTCATAAAGTATCCAATAATACTAGGCCTCCAAAGTAAGCAACATGATCTAGTCTATTATGCCCATCATACCCTATCCTATCAAACCCTCATCCATTGTATCTATAGCTCTCTTTGACATTACCAACTACCTAGTCAAGGTCTAGATGCAAGACTATATTTTTTTAATTACCCTTGGAATCCATTAACCTAGATCTATAAAGCTACAATCTATGTTTGTGCATGGCCCATCTATGTATCCCTTTGTATGACCTATGATTGAAGGGTAGTAATCTAAGTATCTCACTAGCACACTTGTGCCTGAAATGTAACCACCTATGACTATTTTTGTGTCACAACCCTTTCTATCTCTGTGATGCAATCTTGTAATGCTACACTCTCCCCCTGTACCTATGCCAATCAGCCATCTCCTTGAATTATCAAACTCTATAGGTGGGAATGTAGTTGATCCCTCTCAGGCAATACCCTAAGCATCTAGTAACCACATTTAGATCTCTATTTGTAGCTTGGCCATTAAGGCCTCATCCTCTACCAATCTAGGTCATGATGAACATCTACCCCCATCATCACCTATCTAAACATGTAGACCTTGTATCGATGTAGGTACCTATGGTGTCTATCTTTCTACCTAAACAATGGGTGTTTGTAATACCTATACCTAGGCCCCCACCTCTATGCATCCACATGATCAGTAGCTCAACCATGGCCATCATACCAATCCACTTCCATCACAACCTAATATCCTCCTCATCCATCTTTTATCTCTTGTGTGGGATCCTACCTCTTTTATTGTATTTGCCTCTAAATCTTTGCCTAAGCCTCCAATAATCTCTTCATTGCACCCCTCTTCACTACCACACATATTCAAGTCAAATTAATAGGAACTCATGCCTACCACCATATAGTATATGCCATTATAACTCTTATATTTGACATGGGTGTGTAGAAATCCCACTGCATTGGTGCAACCCAATCATAGTAAAAAACAACATCAAGCATAACAACTGGTCTCCCCCAATGATATATTTCTCACTCACTGCAAGAAAATAAGTATTCAGGGACTGCCACATCTTAAATAAAACTAAACTAGTACTACAACTAATTTGATCAATTCTATTAATAATATAATCTCTTTAGCCAGTCAGATAGCATGGTGTCAACATAAACTGTGTATATTCCTCATCTATCCACCTAAATATAATCCCTATGTAGGGCATCCATGTGATATGATCAAGATGTAAGCTATTAAATACCTCCCTATATTAGTGCATGTTCCCTTCATGACCCAAAAAAAACCCAACACCACCCACCATCTAAAAACCATCAGCTACTTAGGCTCTAATATTGTTAATGTACCTAATGGCTGTTGCATCATAAATGTGATCCTAGCTCCATATCTATAGTAATAGTGACAATCTAAAAATCTATGCCCTCTTGTACATTCCCAAATGTAGATCTTTGTATAAATCTACCAAAACTAAGAGGCCCCAAGAAAATACCTGATGATCATGCACCATATTTTCTACCACATCCCCCAAACCTAGGTGAAACTAGCATTAAATCTTATTCAATAAATAATGATAGACATAAGAGCCATCATCATCATGTCAATCTATCCAAAGTACCCTCCCATTGGCATAAGTCTAGATCGATGTAGCCATCTTGTACCCTTATTTGTAAACTTCTACCCAACCATTACAATGTTTGCGTCAATGTTCAAGATCTTTAGTATATCTTAGTGCCCTACATTAATAAATGAAATATCTTGTAGACATCCTTGAGAGTCACTATCATCTCTCTAGTCATAAAATGAAAGGTACTTGTCTCTGAGTGCTATCTCTCTACCAGTGCTATATTTAGGGCTCGATCAGTCTAGATTAGTGGCATCATCACCACATCATGAAGGCTCAATAACTCTGACACACTATACTCCTCTGATGTCACATGCAACATCTTGTGTAAAATCTATAGGTGTTGTGGTCATGATGTTAATATCCCCAAGATCTCTTACACCAAGCATATAAACTACCTATTATTTTTCCCATCACCCAAACACTTTATCCTCACCACTCACCTACTCTATCAAAGCCCACCTTATCTTACCCTCTCACTAATCCCAACCATCCTAAGTTTAAGTTCCCATTCCCCAACCTATCTAATTATCCCCCTTACTTAACCTTGACTTACTAACCCATAAAACCACTATCTTTGACTAACTAAACCCCCCGTAAGTCCTCTCATACAATCCCTTACCGCTTCCCTATTTTCTTGACTCCCTAATGTCACCTAATCTAATCCCAAAATTAGTCTTTTTTTCACTAATATTCAATCCTATTATTCATAGCTTATAGGATTACAATATTGTTATTCCCTGATTACAGGATTGCAATCTTACAAATCCTACTATGGGATTTCAATTCTACCACTTCTAGTAGTGGGATCACAATCTTGCCATTCTTAACCCATAAGATTGTAATCCCATGATTCCCCACTAGTGGGATTATAATCCCACCATTCCATCATCATGGGATTACCTTGAATGATCCTACTAGTTGTGTTGACAACCCCACAATTGTGGGCATAATTCCTAGTCATAGGATTGATGGACCATGATGGATGACATCTTTTCTTACAAAAATCCACTCAAAAATCTATAAAAACTAATATATATATATATATATTTTTATAGAGCTAAGGATTAGTTACTCATTGGAGGTCCAATCTCAGCATCCTTTTGGTGCTCTTAAACCCTCTTGCCATGATGGGAAGCTCATGGAATCCTATCTATCTCTTCTCTCCAAAGATCTGATATCTAATAGCCAAGAGTGAAGATGAAACCCCAACCTAGCTCTTTTATCCTATATGACCCCTCCCCCTGTCCCCCAATACCTATTAACACTTACTATACATTTACCCATGAAAACTAATTTCATCATTATAAAAATCTATTACTAGAATCCCAAGGCATGGTATGCCTGTCACTATTAAAAATTCCCATCATCCTATATCTTGAACTATACTAGCCTGGGCCCTCTTTGAATCCCATAAAATTCATTAGTATCCATTATCATTACCCATGAATCACTTGACAATCATCACCATCCCGTAGAAAGATTTATCATTAATCATTTTAAAGACCTAAACTTTATGAAAAGTGTTTCTTTATTAGTAGATGTCCACCAACACCATTTTTATCCATTTTTGATCTTCTTGTAGCATGTATACTTGCTATATGACCCATCATTATCTTGAACTTATCATTTAAAAAAAATCAACTACATCTTATCAAACAATCACCTTCTAGATAATTGTCACTCATCTAGACCCATCACTTGAGCCACTTTATTATCAATACTAGGGCATCTAGTTGACCAAGTTAGGGGCATCCCGGTGCTCATTTGCATCACTGTATTATCTTACTTTAGGATTTTTAATCGAGTGACCATCTAGGTTAGTTTTTCTTCTTGCATGCACCCTTGAGGGGGCATCATATCCTACTATCATCTAAAATCATCCATATCATGGTTTTATTCTTTGAAAGACTGTTACTCATTTCACCTTTAACAATCTTTAAAAGAGGTATAAAATGTATGCATTAAAATATGCTCGCACCATTAATTTTAATAATCACTACTAATTTAGTCTAATTCTCAACTATATCAACCTTTGACCTAATACCCATACCCTATTCTTACATCCCATATAACCTTTATCCTATCCTAAAACCAATTAATCACCTCATTAAACCTCTATTAAATCCTATTATTTACTAAACATACTCCCTAAACCCACTAGACAATTTTAAATTCAAAATATTCTAACTACCCACCCACCACCCTACACTAGCCTTTCATAAAACCCTAAACCCTATGGGGAGATTTATAGAATTGGGGGATTCTATAAATCTTCCCCAACTTAGCCCCTTCCTCTAGAATTTTCCTATTATAGATATTTACATTGAATTAAAAATTCCATGGAAATTTCCTAACCAAAGATCTAAATGGCCCAAATTTGAATTTGGACCATAGATCTTCCCTCCATGTGCCTATAAAAATAAACCTTCCCTCCACCCTCAAGACTAATGAAAAATATCCTTGCAAGCCATTAAGCTCTCTTATCAATCATCCATACTAGCCTTCAAGCATCTCTCAAAGCTATTATTCATATCCATACCCTTTTGGAAGCCATTGTTAAGAATATTACAAGCAATCCAACAATCAATACTTTTAAGTTCAGTCACACAAGTTCAAATCTTGGAATGGATGCATGAGAAGGTAAAGAGGATGGTAAGAATGTGTTATTGACTTTGATTTATCTCATTTATCCATTCCTATTGGTGTCATTATATTTTGGGTGTTTTATTGTCATTTTGATAATGTGACTTGAATATATGGTTTGGTACATAATAACATCTTATCTTACAGGTTACCCCTCAATATTATTGATCAAAACTACTAATCATTATCTTATAGGTTACCTCTTTAAAAGTGCCAATAAAACTACTAATTGTTTTCTTGCAAGCTGCATATCAAAGATATTTTGTCATTTAATTTTTTTTGAAACTTTTAATAATTTTAATCACCTTGTTTAAATAATGTTGTATATTATTGCATCTTGTATATATTTCACATCTAATTAGCCAGTTGATTAATCTCTTTTTGGTCTACTTATTTATCACTCAAGGGCTATGCTAGTGTATGGTCTACTCCTTACATCCTTATGGTAATTCTTGGAGGATCAAAAAAGACCCACAAACCCTCCCATTTTATCTTTTAGGGGTAACATGATGTGGAATTGACACCCATGCACTTTCCATAGTCTTAAGGGGATAATGACTATGGATTTCACCACCATGCATTAATCCACACTCTATGTTTTAGTGGGTTATAAATGTCAAGAACAGTTGTCACTAGGCTAATTAGTAGATCCCATACATGTCATCCATAAATAAGAAGAGTTCATTATATGAACCAGGCATTATAAAATACCCTACATGGAATTGGGCCTCATCTTACCTAGTGTATATCAGGGATGACCCTAGAAATCCTATTTAACCTAGCATAATAAATTTTGGCTATAACAGGTAACTCACTACTAAAATTAAGATTAACTCCCAAGTGACCATCATGTATAGATGGGATTGAGAGGGTTTGGGATATTTTATAACTAGTCACTAACCTACAACCTCACCCATAAAACTATTAGATGATGTAGTCATTGAGTTACACATCTACATCAATTTAATAATCTTACATTTATGGTCTACTTGATTGGGTGTGCATCGTGCTAGACCCAAGTTATTTTTAAGGTAAGCCAGCCTTTTACCTAAACCTATACATACTGATTTAGGTCTCTTTCATGCATCATCTTGTGTATATTTTCCTCATCATATCATCCTCTTGTACATCTTATCTTTGTACATCTTGTTACTTATCTCATCCTATCTCCCATCACTCTCTTATCTTAACCATATCCTAGTCTAGTCATATCCACTCATTATTAGTCATAATCCCATCACCTACATATCCTAATCACATCTTGTCCTAAGTCCATTTTATCCATAACTAATCATTTATCTTGATCTTGTTTTGCCTAGTCATCTTATCAACCTAGTCTTAATCATAGTCTAACCCAAATCATCTTGTTGTCTATATTAGTCATCCTATCAAGTCTATAGTCATAAATTAGTCCTCATCCACATTGGAAAATAATTATTATCATATCAAGATCCTCATCATTAGCTTACTTATGTCCAATCAAGTTTCAAACCATCACATCCTATTTAAGTTGATCATCTTAGTCTTGAACTAGTCTTAATCTAAATAATTCCCTATCAAAATCAATCTCTTCTTAGAGCTTGTCACAGATCACCAATTCAAAATCCAATCCCAATCATCAAATTTTTGATCATGACCTAATTTTTCTACTTGAATATTGTCTTATCCCATCACACATCACATCACATCACATCACATCACATCAAACATCTAGTCAAACTAAAATAAGCCTTTATCTAAAGTTATTTTTCACATCCCATTTTCATCCCTTAATATTTCCATTAAATCCATTGCACCTACTAATTGGGGTTAATGAACCATACCATTCATACTTTCTCCCATCCTTATCCATGGCATCTAAAACAAATTTGGTCAATACCCTGATTAAATAATGCCTCACTGTCAATAAGGATATGCTATTTTATTGCTTCCTTGAGATGAGCACTCCATGTCTTATAAAATTTTATCTCATCTACCCAACATTACCTTGAGTCTACGCCCATCCATATGAGTCTCATTCCAATCCTCCACTCACTAGTCATAAGTAGTCATCTACCCCTTTCTCTACTCACAAAGGGAATTTGATCTTGGCCACCTCATCTAATACTAGTTCACCCACCCCATTACATTAAAAACCATTTGATACAAAGTCTAATGTTTCTACATCTAAGTCAAAAAATGAAGAGAGCCTCTATAATTATATTCCTATATCCTTAGAATCTCTCTTCCATTAACTCATTACCGCTAACATGATGGTTTATCCACCCATATGACATCTTAATCCCACCAAGCCTAATTTCTCTTAGTATAAAACTAACCAATATTATGTATATCATCAAACATGGGGGCATACCATTAATTAATGTCTTAATTTCCAAAACTGCATCCAAAACCTCATCGATCATGATGACATTGAAATTAAAATTGAACTAGAGGAGTCTATTGCCTTGGGTGAACAATAAGAGGTATGCCAAGATTCGATTCTCAATCATGATCAAGACCTTCCATTTCCAAGCCAAGGTCAAAACCCCACATCCATCTTCCATGATCCCATATCTTTGATAATTCTTCCATCAAAGATGTGTTTATCCCCTACAAACCTAGTCTTTCCTTCCCTCACGAGTCCTTATTTCATGGACCTATCCTTGGTGAATCTATTTTTCCTCCATCAATTCCCCCTCCTACACCATATCAAAAGCCCCATGTCAAGAGGTCAATTATGGATAATGAATCTTCTACTATCATAATTATATCTTATACATTAGAATCAACATCAAAATTAATACAAGTGTTATCTACATCTATATAATTTTCAAAACTAGTATTAGAATCGTATTCCGTATCAAAAACATCATCTTTCATTGATATCATAATGGATGATGACTATGCCTACCCTTTTGAATATCTTTCCAATTTGGATGATAATGAGTCACCAAGCATATATTTTGATCCAAATCAGGATGATGAAGTCATAATTAAGTTTTTATAAGATTTATTTGTCAAACATTTTTAGAGTGGATCTAATCCTACCTTGGATGCATGTCTTACAGATAATATTAGTGATCCTTTTATTGATCTTGAGGATATTTTATTTGATATCAAAACTAGGTCTCCTAATAACCCCTATGTAGACCATGTTATCACATCATCACTCATTGACCTCATCATATCATCTCCCCAACCTTCATCCATCATAGACCCCTTTCTTCCTATCAATGATCATTTAATAACCTCCTTCCATAAGGACAAACATGAACACACATTTTGGACTCTTCCTCGAGCAACATAAGGTGTGCCACAGATGTAGAAGTCCAAGACCATATTAAAAAATTCAATCATAATAATCAAATCATATTTGATCCCATAATTCAAAGTCAAGAAAATTAAAATCATAGGATTAATCCAAAAATGTCTTATCCTAGTGAAGCCCAATGTTAGGTAATAAGGTATCATCAAAGTCAAAAATTAGTCTCCCCTGGTGAAGCCCAAAATTAGGCACCAAAGGGTAGTCAAAGTCAAATACAACCAAAAAAAAATAATAATATCAAAATCACTATTAATATAGCTACTAATCCATCAAATACTTGGATTAGAAGTGAACTATAAATTTAAAGTGTCTTAGATCTCCTTAAGTCTTTTATCAACTAACACAAATCAAACGTAGAATGTCCAACATCTCCAATGATGTATGTGATTGCTAGTCCCATTTTCTCAATCATCCACCACATTTTCCTATCATGTCCTACCATCCATTTAATTATAATACACCCCCATCAACATCAATATCAAGATCTAATCCAATCCATACCTCACATCACCTTCTTGGGAAATGTCCTCTCTCATAGGGGTGATGAAGATACCTAGCTGATATATTTGAAAGGGTCACAATCAAGAATCAATAAAGGTCACATGGACCTCAATACATATAATATATACAACATGATCCTAACATTACATATATCTAGAATAGGTGTTAGCTAAATATCTAACAAGTGTTAGCATTTTTCATCTCGTACCCATATCCAATAAATCAAGATGCTAAAAGGTCAAAACATAAACAAAAATAAAAAAGTCAAAAGAAAATCATTCTTCCAATGTTAAAAACTAGGCTTCTAGTGACTTGGGAAAGTACCATGATGAAAACCAATTTTTGGCATCATGTTAAAATAATCTATTATGCACATTGTACCTCAACACTTGGGGGAAAAATTCATCCATGTCATCCATCAAACCCATCCATGTCTATCTTATCCCTTGGTCTATTGTACCTACTCATCATCTACCATCATATCATGCATCTTATTTTATCCCTCCTGTATTCCATTCCTGACATTTGTAAGAGAGTGGAAGATGTCTTGAGAAATGTTTTAGAATCATCTTGGCATATCCTTTAATAGACACTTGGGTCACTACATATCTAATTATTTCATGATGTGGTTATTTATGATCCCTCATCCATTCTTTCTTGGTCTTGATCTATTTTTCAACACCCCCTCATCATTTTGTTGTACCATACATTACTTCATCCATCCATATCCTAGTTGATAGGATCAATATCCCATTTTATAGTAACCCCTTTGTATAGTGTACATACATATTCCATAAATTCCAAAAAAATTGAAATATGTCAAAAACCCAATTTTTTTTAAATCCACAAAATCCCAAAACATCTAAGTTATCTTGTTTTATGTCATCTTGTCCTATGTCCTAACTAGCCCAAATGTCATATCTAATGTATTATACATCTTATCTTCTTAGTCACCTTGCCTTCTTGTCTTCAGTAGCCTTATCCTAATCCTAGTCCCTCATCCATATCTATATCCAAATCTTCATCTTAACCATCATCTCTAGTCTACTCCAAAATCTATAATCTTATCCAAATCTTTATTTTGATCCATGTCCCTAGTATACTCCAACTTTATATCTTATCTAAATATATATCTTCAATCCACTTTCACATCATGATCATCTTAGTCCAATTCATCATCCAATTAATTATCCCATCAAATCTAATCAAAATAATTAGATAAGACACAATGACACTACATGTATATACTTGTGTGTGTTACTTGGATGCTCTATTTTGTGTGACTTGTTTGTATGTATTTTGTTTTGTCTATAAATGATTGTTTTGTTGATCATTTATTTTTAATCTTTCATTATGTCTCCTTTTGTCTATTGGGAAATGAATGAGGATGCTATGAGGTCACCAAAGCTACAATAATGCTTATAAATGCCCTTGATGATGTATAATTTGATATTTTCCCATGCACTTTAGTAAAATATCCTCTTGGTCATAATTATATCATGGGGCATAATTTCAAGTGACATATCTATCAAATTTCTTAGACTGTGATGAGCCTTATGATAGCTGTGATGGCTTGATAATCTGCATCCTTATCATTTATCTAATCATCTCATCATACTTACTTATCATCACTAATCTAATCCTCTCAAATCATCAAACTAACATCCACTATTTTATCTTCTAATCACTAATACTCATCATCATCTTCTACTTCATTAATTATCATTTATCCTTGATTTATAACTATATCAGTCTGAGGTCTTTTTAGACTATGTAGGTAAGACATGGCCACTTTTTAGTTCCCAAAGATAGCTCAACCACCTTTTCCATTTTCCCCATTCACCCATCATCATATCCAAGTCTTTAATTGGCCAAATACTTGAGATATAATATCAATCATTAAATCAATCACTCTATTAATTAATCCCCATCCCTAAAGTGATCTCCTTACTCTTTTCATCAATCACTTGTACCTATCAATTGGGCTTGATAAATCACAACATCTATCTTTTCTTCTATCACTCATCCATCATAATTGATTGGTAAATTTATTATTTATCACTCCCTTTGATGTGTCCTTTCTAGGGTCATCATCACTACTAATCATATTATGGCTCATTAATTCGATGCAATGCAATCTAATTATTTTCATTTATCTTTTGGTGACTCATCATACCATTTCTTCTCTATCATCACCTTCATTAAAACACTCGACTTAAAAATTGAGTTATACTCATCATTCATATTATAAAATCCTTGTCTTATCTTGGCCAAAAACTCTCAATAGCATGGATCCTTGTCTAGGATATGTCAAAATTTTATGGCCTTTTATCTGAACATTATCATCATCTCTATTCCCTATGTATATGTATTTACCAGGGGCATCATCACTTTATAGCTCATTTCTCAAGTCAACTTTATTTTCTTCATCATATATTTATACATATCGCATCTCATCCCCTTAGCTATCCATTACATCTCACTCCTTGTTTCCTCTTTTGAGTGGCCATCCATCTCATTCTTCCCGACATGTCCTCTTGAGGGAGAATCATATACACTAAAATAATATATTAACATTCATCTAGAAAATGGTTTTTCTTTTAAAGACCATTACTCCTTCTAATTCTATCCACTCATAATGACTTTTCAAATAGGGGGCAAATGTATACATTAAATTATTCTCACCCTAATTATTGTAATTAATCCTACTAATTTATCTTTTTTTATTCTGATCCTAGCCATTTATCTAATATCCATTCTCTTAATTTATTCATCTACTAACCATAGTCATATCCCACTTATTAATTAATTCTCCTAATCCACATTATCTTATCTTAACCTAACTTATCCATTATTTGGGAATTTTAAATTCCCATGATCTACCTACCCACCTACTAAACCTATTCTTAGGATATCCTACACCCTTAGTCCATAATGACCCACCTAATCCCTATCTAATATCATACCTAATCATAATTACTCCCTAAGGGATTATAGCATCCTCTAATTCTATAATCCTCTTTAACTTAGCCTTCCCCCTCTAGAATTCTCTATTCTAAAGGCTTTCAAGGAATTTTTAATTCCTTGGAAATTCCTCAACCGTTGATCCCAATGGCCCAAGATTGAATACGAGCCATTAATTTTCCCTCCCATAGATTATATAAAAAAATACACTCCTCCATGGAAACTAACTATCAATCACAATCATCTATTGAATATAATAAAATCCATACAATATCTACGTCAAATCCATGAATCCATAATCATTGATCGTGCCAATGTAATGTCAAAATTTTGAGTTTATTACAAAATATAATCAATAATCTGCTTGAATATTTTGGAGGGAGGTTAGTTAAAGAAATGAATTGGTAAGATCTTCTTAATCTATTTTGGTTTGCTTCTATAATCTCTCCTATTAGTTAGTTTGAATTTTTGGGTTTAAATTGCATATTTAGGTAGTTTAATCCATATTTTCTCAAAATTCCTAATACAAATTACTTAATTGATTAGTGTTGTATTGAGATGGCTAGCCTTGTTATTTATTTCTCTTTCATTTCCTTGGTATATTATATTGACCCCTTTTCTTATTTGACTTACAATGGGAAGGGGCCATAATAATGTTTTATTAGATTTATGGTTTATACGATATTGGTTAAGGGACTTGTGGGCCTTTCTGACTTATCAAGAGACATTATGACAAAATCTTGTTTGATTCATTAAATTTTATTGCCATAATGTTTTACCTGGTAGTTGACTAGCCTCTCACATCATGTAATTGAGTAATTTAATGGGAGGAGGTAGGCATAATGGGAGGTCAGCTTGGGAAAAACCTAGAAGAAAATGGTGACAAAGGAGAGTAAGGGAGGAAAAAGAAAAACCCTATTAGGAGGATGAAAAAAAAAGTTGAGCCATATAAGGAGGGTTTTTTAGTCTTGGCAAGAAGGAAGAAACTAGGCAAAGCTTCACTCTTTTTACCAAGGTATAGATTTTACTTGAAAGTTTATTAGTCTCAACAAGAAGGAAAAACTTGATCGAAATTCAATGTTGTCCCTAGGATGGATTTGGCTTACATGTAAGTAATGTTTTAAAAATTTAAGAGGAAAATGGATACCATGGCTATTAAAATTGATATGTACCCTATTAATTAAAAAAATGAATTTACAAATTCATGAGGAAGTTGTGAGGAATTTTTGATGAACATGTAAAAATATCTAATAGATTTATAATTGATATAAACCCTTTTAATTATATATACTAGTGATCTAATTGGTGTTTAATTTTCGTAACATGGGCACTTTGGGTTTTAGTGTATACCTATGCTTAAGGTTAAAACTCGGCCTTCCTATAGAGCCATAAAAATGCATTTTGGGTTGATACCCAAACTATATTCTTTTAAATTTATTATTTTGTTCCTATTTAATGGAAATTTGGTTTTTGTTTGTTACTTGCATAGATTTAACTTGGTTTGTGAAGGGTTTTATCTTGCTAGTTTTACTTGTATTTTTTTGCATTAGTGGCACTATGGCCAAGTTTATTTAATTCTTGTCTTGTTATCTTTCTTGGATGTTTGTAAACCTTGATTTTGCTAGCTATGAGATAAATGGTAATAATTTTTATTACTTTTTATACTCTTGATTTGAGTTCATAGTAGCTTTGATTAATTATTTGGCATAATGTTAAGATTGTGACTCTTGATGTCACTATTATTATTTTATCGAGCTGGTTATAGATGTGAACAACATGTTAATGTAATAAATTTCTCTCTAGCTAAAAGTGATGTTTTTATTTCCAAGATTTTATTTGGATTATGATTTATTTAATTACTGGTACATCTTTAAGTGGATGATGGAAGACTTATTAACCTCAATTTAATATTAAATTGGTGTCAATAATTTCTTTTGATAGAAATAAGGATGTCTAATCTTATTGTGATTGATAGTTGATTTGCGTTCTTATGGTTGAGTGCAATATTTGATTGTGGTTTGAAAGTCTACTATCTTATAGGGTGATTGAATGCATCTAATTTAGTTATATTATGATGGATTATGGACCCTACAAGTAGTTCTATTTCATAATCTATAAAGCAATTCCATAATTTTTTTGAGGTTGTTTCATCTAATATCAAAACTTGTGCTTGAATCAACAAGTCCATTACATCTCTTAGAAACTTAGGAGAAGTATGATTCTTATAATAACATGCCTAAAATATATTATGTTACTTACCAAGAAAATGGTTAGGACTAAATTTGGTGGTAATCAAGATATTGATGGCCAAGGTGAGGATAGAATAGTTAAAAGGGGAAGAGGTAGGGATAGAGGCAAATTTTTTAGAGGTAGGGGTAGAGGCAAAGTTTGTAGAGTCTAAAACCATAATCAAAATATGAATGAACATCTTATAAACAATGTTAAAAAACCCAAGAGGCACCAAACCCAAATGTAATTGGTTAAAATAAGCATGAATTTTTTTTGAATGGATCCAAATTGCATTGAATACCATCTAAGGTAAGTTGGATAATTAGGAACTTAGGCTAAGAAACCTTGAGGGAAACCTTCCTAAAGAATGATCCCATTTAGAAATGGAACTAGTTGAGGAGCAAATACTCCAAGAATTACCCCTAAGAGTGGTAGACCTTGTCATAAAAGAATTCAAAAATATTCCACCATATATATTCATGGTTGAGGAATCTAGAGTTGAAGTTGATGTGTGGCTTGTGAAGTTGGAGAAATACTTTAATCTACATAACCATATCCTCCAATGTAAAGGCTAGAGTGGCATTTTATCAATTGAATGAGATTTCTTCCCTATGGTGGAACCATCTATGTGATCTGGAAGGGTATCATACTATTACCCTTGTTTGGTCTAATTTCAAAAGCTAGTTTCAGAATAGATGTCTAATTTTAAATTATAAAGAGGAGAAAATAATAGATTTCTAGCTACTAAAATAGGAAAATATATCTGTTATAGAGTATGAGAAAAGTTCTTAAACCTAATGCATCATGTCAAGTACATACATGACAAAGAAACAAAAGTGATAAAATTTAAATTGGGGCTCAATAAACTATTGATACATGATGTCAATATGATAAATACTAAAACACTGGAAACTACCATAAAATCTACTCATAGGGTAGAAGAAAAAGAAAAGTCTTGGCTAAAAGTGAGGTAATATTTCAAATTGAGCAAGTAATAAACTAAAAAAAAAATCTATCTCCTGAACAAAAAAACTTTAATTGATTAGATCAAAATGATAATTTCCAAGGGAGTAATAAATGTTATAACCAGTTTTAGGGGTAGAATAAGAATTCTAAGCCTTTAAATACTAGTAAAATAGGGCATTTTGGGAAATACCAAGATCAAAATAGCTAGTGTGGGCCAAAAACAAGGGATAATACTTTTTATAAATCCCCATAAAGGAAAATAATGTGTTGGGAATGTGGTGATAATCACTACCACAAGGACTACCCAAACTTTAAATCCAAACAACCAAAAGAACATTAGGTGTATACAGTAGTGGAAAATTGCAAGGCTAATTTCCAAACTACATTAATAGAGATAAGAAGTATTTAATTTGGTCATAATGTGACTATTTTAATTGATTATGATACAAGATACTAATTTATTTCACCTATTATAGGAAATTAATACAATCAAAAAATTATTCATTTAAGAGAAGGCTCAAAAGCTAAGTTTAGTACTGGCAAAAGGGTGCCTATCCAAGAGTGCTTGAAACAAACTGAACTAGATCTTATTGTTTTTAGAACCAAGGTGAACTTTTTTTTGGCCCCTTTAAGGTCTTATGATGTTATATTAGGAATTGATTGGTTCCAATAGCACCATATAACCCTTAATTATTCTAGAAAAAGAATTTAATGCACTATTCAACATGGTAAACTCATGGAAGTTCAAGGCATTTAGGGGTTTAAACCATGGAAATTAATTTTAGCTCTATATTTGAAGAGGGTAGTAAGAAAATATTGAAAACTCTATGAAGTTTAGTTGTAGGAAATAACCCTATAAAAAGAGAAAATATACTAAGATTTTTCTATCATAAGAGAATTATGTATGTTTTCCCTAAATTTTTTCCTAGTTTACCCCCTAAACATGATTTTGAGTTCTCCATTGAACTTATACTAGGGGTTTCCCCTACATAAAAATCTCTGTATAAGATGAATGTTTCAAATTTATAGGAGCTGAAGGTTAAACTACAATAACTCTTAAATAACATAAGTATCAGACCTAGTGTGTCATCCTGAGGTGCTCTAATAGTCTTCATAAGCAAGAAAGATAACACCTTAAGGCTATGTATTAATGATCAAATGCTTAATAAGGTGAAAATAAAAAATTAGTATATGCTACCCTAGATTTAAAATTTATTTTATCAAATGAAAGGTTTAGTAGTGTCCACAAAAATTGATCTAAGATCCAACGATCATCAACTAAGGACCAAAGAGGAAGACATTCACAAAATAACATTCCAAACTAGATATGGCCACTATGAGTTCACTATTTTAGCTTTTAGCTACTAAGCATAGGATATACTAAGAGGGGTGGGGGTGAATCAATACATCATATATCTTATAAAACTTTCCTTTAACCAAATTTCACTTAATCAAACATTCAAGATATGCAATAAAACTAAAATAATAAACACCACACAAGATAGAGAGAGACACTAGATATAACATGGAAACCCAATGTGGGAAAAACCACAGGGAACAATCTCAAGTATATTTGTGAGAATTAACCCATAGGAACACCATACCCCTTTGCCAAGCACCAACCCAGCTATAATTCGTAAGCACCAACCCACAGGAGCTTCAAACCCTTTTGTCGAGCACCAACCCAGAAACTATTCATAAGCACCAACCCACAAGAGCACCAACCCCTTTGTGTATACCACACACCTATCTCTCAATGTTTCTATCTCAACAAATGATAGTTCAATACAACATCTCTTTCCTCTCTCTCATCTTTGCTCTTCTAAGCTAGATATTACAATATCAAATCAACCTCTCACTTCCATATTAAAAATGGCTTCTCAAGCCTTTATTTATAGCTTTCCAAATGACCTTTGGCCTTTACCCTTTGTGACCCTTCAATCCTCATGGAAAATGGCACCAAAAATGTATGACCCTTCATATTCAAGCCTTTGAAAAGTCATGTGGTGACCCTTCATGACCAAAAATGTCCTTACCACTTTTGTCCTTATCTTTGGTGACTTTTCCTATTCCTCAAAGTGTCCCTTCATGAGAAATTGTGCCCTTACTCTTTTGTCTTCACTTGGTGACTCTTGGTATTCCCCAATATGACTCTTCATGGGAAAATGCATCCCATCCTTCTTTTGTCTTTACCTCGTGTCTCTTCAACTTCTCCATGGGCCCTTATTTTGTCTCATATGCAAATAAAAATATATTGTTAATATTAAATAAATATTAACTCACATTAGCCAAGATAAACAACATTAAATGCAGTGGGGCCTTTATCACCAATAATGCTAGACCTTTGACATCAATGACAATATTTCCAACAATCTCCCCCTTTGTCTTGATGACAACCTCAATCCTAAAACTACCACATCTTATCACCTGCACATACTATCATCTAAAAACATACAATAACTCCCCCTTACTATAGCAACCTGTACCTGTTCCCTATACCTATTTTCTACACTTGTACCTGTACCTATTATTCTCCCCCTTTGACATCAATGGCAAAGGGCCTACCTGGAACTAACACTTAGCTCCCCCTCAACTGATGCTAAACATCAATGGTAGGAAGTAATATAAATTACTCCCAACTCCTCTTGTTGATCTTTGAATGTATCCTTTGAGCGTGCCTTTGAGAAGATATCTGACAAAACATATACATTGTTCCCTATCCTTTGAGCATCTGCAATCAACTCATTTGAATCTTTTCTTATAATCTCACAAACTTCTTTATGAAATTTTAATGTATATCCTTGATCACATATTTGACTAACACTCAACAGATTATGCTTAAGACCTTTTACATCCAAAACAATTTTAGTCTTAGTTCTACCATAATCCAAACTCAAAGTACCTTTTTTGACTATCTTGGTAGTGGTTTTATCTCTAAATCTCACTGTACCACCATTGATCTTCTTTAGAGATATGAATTTACTTTTATCTCCTATCATATGCCTTGAACATTCACTATCAATTAACCATGGCTGATCTTTACCTCTTACATGCAGGGCTATCTGAACCATCATAGAATCTTCATGTTATTTCTTCTATCAGGAACATGTTTGAACCTTCTTCTTGATGAATGGTGCTTTGAAACTCTAATCCTTCTTGACTAACTCGAACATGCTTCTACAATAGCGAGCTATGTGTCCAAAGTTGTTGCACTTGTAGCATACTATGGTTTCTTCATCAAAGCTTGATAGAGGAGCAAAAGAGTTATGGCTTCTGCTTGACTCTACTTGACTTTTCTTCTCCTTATTTCTAAAATTGTTAGCTCTTTTTATACATTCTAATTTCTTGTGACCATATCCATTACAATAAAAACAATAACCATAAAAATAAGACCTGTCTATATATCTCTGACCTAATTGCCTTTTGTAACTTTTGTCCTTCCAGCCTTCTCTATTTGGAATGTCCTCTGTATTCTTCAGTTCTCCCCTTTTTGTTTCCTCTTGTGTAAGAGATTCAACATAGCTCTTTTTATTTTCAAAACTGATCCCTATCTTATCTGAATTTGCTTTTTGACTTTCCAATATCTTATTCAACACGTTAGTGCTATCCTCAAATTTTGAATCACTCACTACATTATCATTGACTGCTTTCTTAATATCTTCTTTTAAAGAGGCAATTTCAATAACATACCTTTCACATTCTTTTCTTTCTATTTACAACTATGTTGTGAGATCTTCTTCATTCTTCTTGGCTTCTTCAAAGTGTGCTTGTAGATCTTCAATCATTTCCTTTAACTCTTGTTCATTTTTCTTGATCTGGCGCTTTAATCTTCGATTCTTCTTCTCAATAGCTTTTAACTCTTCTAGAGCACAAATGAGTTCTCCTTCCATATTCACTTCAGCTTCCTCCTCTTCTTCTTCTTGATCACCTTCATGTATGGCCATGAATAAAATCTCTTCTTCTTCTAAATCATTGACTCCACTATCTTCGCCTGAACTAGTATCCTTAGAATACAGGCTCTTCTTCTTGAAACCCTTCTTAGATTTGCCTTTGAAATTCTTCTTGTATGTAGGCTTTTTTTCTTCATCATCATTAACCTTATCTAGGCATCTAGCTAAAAAATGTCCAATCTTTCCACAATTAAAACATTTAAAAGGTAATTTTCCTTAATATTTACCTGTTCCTCTTTTCGGCTTGCAAATGAAAAGTGCTCCATTGTCATCTTCATCATCACTAGAACTATCACTTGATTCTTGAATCTTAGCTTTCTCCTTCTTTGATGTCTTGAAAGCCACTCCTCTCTTTGAGGGTTTATCTTGTTATGTCCACATCTCATATGTCGTGAGAATACCATGAAGCTCATCCATCTTTAGCTTGGCTAAATTCTTCATCTCCTCAATTGCCAAAAGCTTTGCATCATATCTCATTGGTAGAGATATTAAAACCTTTTGCATCACTGCTGACTCATCCAAAATTTCTCCAAGACCTTTAATCTGATTTATGACTTGATAACTTGCTCTATCTTCTTCTTCTTCCATCTTTAAACTTTCAAACTACCTTCTAAAAGTCTGTAGCTTAGCTTTCTGAACCTTTCCATCACCTTTGTAAATATTCTCAAGTTTTACCCAAGTTTCATGAGCAGATTTACAATGCATAACTTTAACAAATTTAGATTCACATAAACCACATAAAATAGCATTTAAAACTTTAGCATTACATTCACTTGCCTTCTTATCTGTTGGAGTAATTGTAGATGTTTGTGGCTCTTCATATTCCTCCACCACTACTTTCTATATGTTAAATCCAATGGCCATCAAATAAACATTCATTCTCATGCTCCAAAAAGCATAATTCATCCCATCAAACAAAGGTGCCTTATTTGTAGAAAATCCTTCCTGTGACCCAGCCATCATGCTTTCCTGATCTACCTTCAAGCTGTAAAACTTTTCAAAAAGGAACCGGCCCTGATACCAATTGTTAAGCATAGGATATACTGAGAGGGGGGTGAATCAGTATATCATATATCTTATAAAACTTTTCTTTAACCAAATTTCACTTAATCAGACATTCAAGATATGTAATAAAACTCAAACAATAAACACCACACAAGATAGAGAGAGACACCAGATATAACGTGGAAACCCAATGTGGGAAAAACCACGAAGAATAATCTCAAGTATATTCATGAGAACTAACCCACAAGAGCACCATACCCCTTTGCCGAGCACCAACCCACAAGAGCTTTAAACCCCTTTACCAAGCACCAACCCAATAACTATTCATGAGCACCAACCCATAGGAGCACCAACCGCTTTATCGTGCACCAGCCCAACAACAATTCATGAGCACCAACCCACAAGAGCACTAACCCCTTTGTGTATACCACACACCTATCTCTCAATGTGTTATCTCAACAAATGATAGTTCAATACAACATCTCTTTCCTCTCTCTCACCTTTGCTCTTCTAAGCTAGATATAACAAATACAAATCATATTCATCTCTCACAATTGCTCTTCTAAGCTAGATATTACAATATCAAATCAACCTCTCACTTCCATATTACAAATGGCTTCTCAATCCTTTATTTATATCTTTCCAAATGACCTTTGGCCTTCTTCCTTTGTGACCCTTCAATCCTCATGGAAAATGGTGCCAAACTTGTATGACCCTTCATATTCAAGCCTTTGAAAAGTCATGTGGTGACCCTTCATGACCAAAAACGTCCTTCCCACTTTTGTCCTTATCTTTGGTGAATTTTCATATTCCTTAAAGTTTCCCTTCATGAGAAATTGTGCCCTTACTCTTTTGTCTTCACTTGGTGACTCTTGGTATTCCCCAAGATGACTCTTCATGGGAAAATGCATCCCATCCTTCTTTTGTCTTTACCCTGTGGCTCTTCGACTTCTCCATGGGCCCTTATTTTGTCTCATATGCAACCAAAAATATATTCGTTAATATTAAATAAATATTAACTCACATTAGCCAAGATAAACAACATTAAATGCAATGGGGCCTTTATCACCAATAATGCTATACCTCTGACATCAATGACAATATTTCCAACATTGGCCTAACAAATACACCAACTATGTTTATGAATTTAATAAATAATGTGTTTAGGATTTACTTAGACAAATTTGTTCTAGTATTTCTTAAATACATCCTTGTCTATTCTAAGAATGTAATTGAGCATGTTCAACACCTAAGATTCATTCTACAAAGGCTAAGGAAAAATAATCTGTATGAAAAGATGATTAAATTTTCTTTCTATTAAAAAAATTCAATATTTAGGACACATAATTTTTAAGGAGGGAATTGAATTATAGACCTAGCCAAAATACAATCCATCCAAGAGTGGCCCGCTCTTTCTAATGTGGATAAAATGTGTAGTTTTATGGGCTTGGTAGAGTATTATCAATAGCTTGTCAAAAATTTCTCCTGTATAGTCAACCCCATTACATATTTACAACATAAGGTATGTAATTTTTGAGGATTACTTAGTGTGAGGAAGAAATCAATAATCTTAAGGAGATGTTAACCATAACACCTATTTTTATCATACCTGACCCTAATAGAAACATTAAAGTGTGGGTTGATGACTCCAAAGAAGGTTTCAATGACATACTAACCCAAAATTAGAAAGTAATGGCCTATGAGTCTTTCAATTTGAAAATAATTACCCTATGCATGATTTAGAAATTGATTCCATAGTGCACACACTTAAATAATGGAAACATTTCTTGTTAGGCAAACCCTGAATTTGTGAAATCTTATCATCGTAATTTAAAACACCTATTTTCACAAGATGATTTGAAATCTTTCCAACATAAATGGTTGGATTTTATTATTAATTTTTAAATGGACATATCTTATATGAAGGGAAAATAAAATCAAGTGGTCAACATGCTCAATAAATGTGCTCACCTTGCTACCCTGTTATCACTACAAGGAAATTTTAGAAATGATCTATTAAAATAGTAACTTGAGGATGAATGTTATAGAAAAATAAGTAGAGAACTAACTATCAAACCTATAACAAAGGAATATAATGATTTTAATTTTGAATCATATGGCCTTATAAGGCATAAGGGTATTATTTTTGTACTTGAAATATGTAATTTGTGTGATGTTGTGATGAATAGAGTACACATAACACCCCATTTTACTTATCTTTGTTTCAAGAAGATGACCCATGAGTTGAAGAGGCAATATTTTTGGCCTAAGATGAAGCTAGATGTTACCAATTATATGGAAAGATGTCTAGAATTTAAGCTTGTGAAGGCTAAACACTACCATTTGGGAGGTTTGATATACCCCCATGACATACCCAAGGATAAATGGGTAGTAGTTTCACTAGATTTATTTACTAGGCTTCTTAAATCTTAGAGTATATGTAGACACTCCTTTTTTGCCAATTTTGTGTCTAAACAGATGTTGGAGTGACTTCTTGTAGACAATACAAGTTAAACCTAAAAATCACTAGAATGCTCTAATTCATTAGTGCACATCATGTGCATCTTATAAATTATGTCAATGTATCCCTAACTAGGGAAATACACTGTACATAATCATCATCTTCCTCTAATTCATGTCTAGTCAAGTTGTGACCTAACAAATTTATCTTTTTGACCATGTGTGAGGGACAGCTTGTCAAAATTTAGAAATGGAAATTAACTTGATCATGATTGCTTAATTGGTTGAACCCAATTAAATGCATAAGTGAAAAGCCCATGGTTAATTACTTGTTGAATTTTTATTTTTATAAATTCATAAATCTTGATTGATGATATCATCATGACATCACACAAATATTTGAAATAATGTCATCATCATGACATCATCTTTTGTGAGAAAACACTCATAAAATATCAAACAAATCTCTAGATTTGTGAGCCATACCTATTAATTGAAAATATTAATGGCTTGTCCCATCCCAAACCTAACCATGGTTAAACTAAACCTAACCACACTTGGGTTGGGGTTAGTTTGAAAGGATATAAATACAAGGCTTCACCCATTCTTCAAAAAATAAAATCTATTTAATGTTATTATGAAGGAATTATTTCAAAGAAGCTCTTTTATGTAATGTTACTATGCAAAAATATCTTCAAAAAGCTGTTATTCATGTAAGGTTATATTGCACAAATATTCATAGATTGATACATCAAATCTAGGCCAAACCCAACATTGCCAAGATGACAAGGAGAGATGATGTAAGGAGAATTATTTCCACAGACTGTAGCATATGATCAAGCACTTTCCTCCATGGACAAAATATAACTCAAAATCTCAAGGAAGGTAAATAGTGAGTGTTTTATTTTCCATTGATAGTTACTTATATTATTCCCTTTCTCGATGATTGTTTAGGATTGAGGTGCTAGGTTTATTAATGTGTTTTTATGTCATTTTCAACATACTAACACAATATTAACTCCTCTCTTGGATTCCTATTGATCACATAATGGTACACCTAATTAGGGATACATTACCATGGTTTAGAAGATGCACATGATGTGCACTAATGAATCAGAGCATTTTAGTGATTTCTAAGCTTAACTTACACTATTTATAAGAAATCACTCTAGTGTTCATTTAGACATGAAAGTGGCAAAAAATGAGTGTCTATAATTTTCCCTATTTGAGAAGTCATTGTGAGACATAGGACATATTTTCAAAGAAAAAAAATCCATTAAGAAGAAAAAGAAGATAATGATTGAGGAATGATGCTCCAAAAAATGTTTGGGAATATTATGATGCCCCATCTAGGGAGTGATCAACATATATGATTGATGGAAAATCCCTCAAAAATAAGTGAGAGAAAAATGAAATTAACCTACAGATGAAATTAATCCAATTGAGCTAATGATTACATGCATTGATTAAAATACTAATTTCCCAAAGACAATTATAATTAGGAATGGAGGCCGAGACACTGATTTTCCCAAAGGTGGTTATAATCAGTGGTAAAAACATGTACCCCATTAGGGTGGATGGGTCAAAATAATTATTTTACCAAAGGTGGTTATAATCTCTTCAATGTCTTGGATTGAATACTAATTTTTAGTTGTGCCTTAGTAGGGTAGATTTGATCATGATAAATTAGTTGCACCCCAATAAGGTATATTGGCAAGCATAACTCAAGGATATAACTTGTCAGAAAAATTAAAAATGAGTGGGTGAAAATGTATATATGATGCTCTAATGACTAAAGAAGCCATAAAAAACTAGGCACATGAGGATACAAAAAGTGATGAAAGAGATGATTAGGATAAAAAAGGTGGCTAAGTTAACCTAAGATATGTTATGTATCTAAGCATTGCCTACATAGTCTAAATAGACCTCAGGTCAATTTAGTTCTCCTAAAAGTAGGGGATAATGGAATGAGGAATAAAATATAAGAATAATAATTGATCGATGTGAATGATTCTATTATACCTACCAATGTAGAGATGCTCATACTTATTAGAATTGATACAACTAGAACGGTTAATGGCCTGATTTGATCAAGGAGGGTGAGAGGATTTTCCAAAATAAAAAAGGATAAAGTTATGAAACACCATTACTTGTAAGCTCCACCATACTAATTTTTTTGTATCATATGATGGTATGCATCATGATATAAAAAACCATGATGGCCTAGCTATAATGTGTATAAAGATTAACTCCTGATCTAATTGAAAACAATGCAATAATGATAAAAACCATGATGATGATGTTGACATATAAATATGGATGGAGTCAATTTCAATGTGCAAATAATCACCTAATGAACACATATAAACTATGTAAAGGAACAACAATGAAATCAAATAAATAGGAAAAAAATAACCAAGCAAACAAATAAAAATATTGAAAATAAAAGCAATAGAAAGCATCATGTTATCAACCAAGTCAATACCTACATGTGAAGGCTTAATATAATGATAAACAGATGGTGCCCCCAATCAAATAATTATGCATGGTAATGACATGTATGGATAAGATATTCCAATATACACTACATGATTTAAACTTACCCCAATAGGGGTAAAGCTGTTAGCTTGGCCTAAAACTACAAATTAGATGATGCCCCTAAGCAAGGATACATGTAAAGGTAAGGTCACACCCCCCAATATTAGTGGAATAGATTGAAACCAACAATGTTTTTCCCTAGTAGGGTGGATCAAGGATGGATGACTAAGTTTAGACAAAGAAATGGTTTTGGATTTTGTGACTTTATATCTCTCTAGGAGATTTAAGTCAATTTTCTAATTTTTAGGATTTTGAAATTTTATGAGTGTTTTTTGAATTTTTAGGGTATTTTAACTCACCATAGGTTGACAAGATACCAATCAAAAAAAGGAAAGAGTATGGGACAAACCAAGGGTGTAGTAATGTATCAAATTTCAAATGCATAATGCACACAAAATTGACTCACAAAATGGTGAGAGCATTGGCTTAGTTTGCTTGCAAAATGGTGAGAGCATTTACTGAAATTGCTCATAAAATGATGAGAGCATTGAAAAAGTGGTCATTAATCTAACCTCAATGTAAATTGAGTGTTGCCTACATAGTTTTGAAGGACCTCGAGTCAATTTAGTTAGAAGGTATGGAAAGGTTTGAAAATATGGTAAGGCGAGGAAAAGGGAAAAGCAAGGCACATGGAAAGATATGAAATAATGGAAAGGTGAATGGAAACTAGAAAAGGTAAGGTAAATTCCAAGATAAGGTAAATGGAAAGATAAGGTAAATAGTAAGTCAATGTAAATGGTTCTATTTTTCCTATTGATAAGGAGATACTCATCCTGATCATCATATGATAAAACTAGAATAGTTAATTATTTAAATTTCTAGCCCACACCCCTTCTGAATAGTTATTTTGTCAAGAACCTACTATTGATTTGGACTCCAATAATGCTATTGTGATCTTTTTGGTTGTTGAATCTATTTCCTCCAAATTTTGAATAAGATACCTTCATAGCCTCTATAAATGAAAATATAACAAGGGAAGATAAATATGGATAAACTATGGATAAAAGGTCTAATTCAAAAATAAAGAGGTGTATCATAATTGAATGTATAATGGTTGGGAAGCCAATGAAGATCAATATTTTTAGGCACACATAATGTTGTTGATTCTAGATTAGACATAATTTTGGTTGTGGTAGAGCCTAAAACTTATGAATATGCTCTTGATAGGATTGTCAAATTTTTTAATTATTTGGGCCTGAGTCTAGCTACCATCTACGTATGTTGTAGATTAGAAGTTATACTAATGTTATCTTTAATAATGTCTTAATAAATCATTAAAGAATTATTATGCCTAGTTATTGTCACCTAGAAGATATTTTCACCAATAAAGTTATCTTTATTGTCCCATATCACCTCTATAAAGTTTTCACTAAGGAACGTGGACTTTTAACTTTGATTGTATTCAAGTGCCTCAAACAAGGTTTCAATAGAAGATGTTGAGTTTGGAATTTGATTTCCCCCTAGCACTTTTGAAAAGGTTTAACTAGGAGATTTTTATTCTTTTTTATGAATGTGGTCGTGGTCCCCCTAATATTCTTTAACTAATATGTCACCATAGATGTAGTTCAATAATGTGTGAGTCTGTCAATCCCAATCAACACTTGTGGGAGGTGGAATATGAATATAATGGCTATATTGGGTGGTTTTAATGGCATGTGGAATGGTAACAGGTAACACAATCCTCATAGAAGATACTGGGAGAACCTATTTTGATGCTAAAGGAATCATCCTAAAAAATTGTGAAAGGATCATAAATGTATTCAAATTCATCTACAAATCCTATGTAGCCAATGTTGTAACAACTATGAATGTATTTTGATTATGAAGTTGAGTCTGACTCAAGGGACTCTGAGTCTGATTTTGAGACTTACATTAATTTTTCTTTGAATGGTAAATATAATATTAGTTTAAGAATAGAACCTAAATTCAATGTTGATTCTTCCTCTGGTGTTTTAGAAAAGATGTTATGTTGAATGCTTGGTATTGGATGAGTAATGGCTTGGGGTTGAACGATGGCCTCTTTAGAAATAGCTTAGCTAAGAAAGACTCCATAGATATTGGATTTTCAAAGTGAGGCTTCTCAATAAAAGGAAAATGGTTAATGGGCAACTCCATAAAGACTAGCTTGTCAAAATGAGGCTCCTTAAAAATAAGGAAATGGTTGAAATAATGATTTTCCCAAAGGCAATTATAATCATTAGGAGGTGACTCAATAGCTATTGGATTATCAAAGTGAGACTCCTCAACCAAAGGAAAAGGGTCAAAGGGGGATTCAACATAGGTTAACTCATCATAAATAGGTGTTTCAACAAAAAACATCATGGATTGGTTGGTTATCTTGGCCTTGGATTAGAATTGGTTGTAAAATATTAGATCTAGACACATGTTGGTCTTCTAAAGATTCCTCTTTGGGAGGTAATGATTAGCTCTATTATGGCTTGAAGATTGGCTTAGATTTTATAAAGTGGGGAAGTTCAGTGATGGATGAAGAATGACCTATTGTTAAAAATGAGCTCTTTTTAAATAGGCTCAACAAAGATGGGCTCAACAAAGGTTGGTTATGGGTCTAGGGGTAACTGTTACTTTTCTAGTTGTAATTGTGCAACCTTATTGGGATAATGAGATACTAAATTTGGAAGGGCCTGGAATGGTAATGAATGGGTACTATGAAGCTTTGTTGCTAATGTAGGCCAAATGATGAGGACCTACAATGGTAATGAATGGGTACTGTGAAGCTTGGTTGCTAATGCAGGCCAAAGGATGAGGCCTAGATGGTAATGAATGGACATTTTGAAGCTTAGTTGCTAGTTCAGACCAAAAGAAGAGGGCCTAAAATGGTAATGAATTGGTGTTATGAAGCTTGGTTGCTAATGCAAGCCAATGGAGGATTATTGACATAGGTAACAAATCAGGTACCATTATCATTGAAAGGGTGAACTTGGTACTTTAATTAACCCAAATAAGGGCAATTTTGGCATATGATAATTGGAATGGATGGATTTGGTAATTAGCCTAAAGAGGGTGGTTTTGGTTTATGGAAATGTTATTGATCTTGGTCCATGTAACTTGGCATTGGTCTAGGAAAAGTGACATTAGTCTTGAAAACAAACATGAGATAGGCACTCGAAAATAAGATTGATTGAGCCATGTTTAGATCCATGGCTAGGTTTCTTGAAAATAAGGGGTCTAAAGGTAACAAACAACTAAGGTCTAAAAAACAAAGAACCTTTGGCTTAGAAAAAAAAGGCAAAAAGGGTAAAACAACTAAACTAGACAAAGGAATAATAAAACAAATGTGAAATTGCTCTAACACAACAATACTAATTTTCCCAAAGGTAGTTATAATCAGTGGCAAAGTTAACACAAAATATCAAAACTTATCTATGGTTGAAGTAATGATTTGTCTAAAGGTAGTTATAATCAGTAATAAAAGTATCTAGATAAATTAGAATAATTGGGAACTAGGATCAAAGGATAACAATGATTTTACCAAAGGTGGTTATAATCGTTAGTGTGAAAAATAAGGCTAGACTCAAAAATAAAGAAATCAAAGACAAACTTAAATAAGGACATTGGATCAAATGACACTCAATAGTTAGTTCACTAAGACTTGATATTTTATTCACTAGAGACTTTTGTAACAATGGAACTAGGACACTCAAAATTTGGCACAGAAAACTTCAAACAAGGCACGTAGAAATAACTTGGCTCAAAGGACTCTCCAAACAAGGCAAAAGATAAACAACAATCACTAGGTCTAGGTAAGGGGTCTTTTAGATCAAATAAGAAATCAACCCAAGTAACATAATCTAAACATAAAATTTATAAAACCTAAGCCCAAATTAGATAAGGATTTGGTATAAACCTGATTAGTTTAGGATTTGCATTTTGAAAGGTTGAGTTTCAGATTTAATGTGAAAAGACTCAAATGTTCTAAGAAAAAAGAGTTAAATCAAAATTGGTAGTATAACCACACATTTACAACAAGAGAGATATAATAATATTTTTGAACTTTGTTTCAAAAGTGATAAGATATTGGCATAATTCCTTCAAAAAAATGTCATGACAATGGCTTTGGAATAAAAAATCTAAGGTAAATGTTTAAGACAAAATGGGTATCATAATAATTCCCTATTTAAACAAGTGACACATAAGTGGTTTTAGAATGAATTTCTAAGGGAAAAAGTATGACACAAAATAGAGAGAGTAACACCTCTTAGGTGGAAGTGATGTGAAAACAATGTGACTATTTTGAACTTTTCTATATGAAAATATAGACAAATTATTTTAGTCTTAAAACAAATATGTAAATTAAAGAAAATATAAGTAACATTATTCTCTAGTCCTACATCTAAAATTGAAATGGGTGTGTGTAGCTTCTATAAAAGCTTTCACCCGTATACCAATGCTTGTGAGGAATTAAGTGTTAATCCAAAAATTAAAGTACAGGTGTAGGTAGATTTTTTATGCCCCTTGTATCTCTCAAGCATTGGTATGTGGCATGAAATTAGAGTGAGGAACACTCGGCATTTGGAAAGAATTTTCATAGAAAGTAGGGTTTTGACTAAAAGCTATAAATATTAAATACACTAAATATTCCCAAGTGTGGCTAACATAAGGGTGAAATCATATCAATCAAATCCAAACCACCTATATTGTTATGAAATGGTCTATTCCTTTGCATAACAAATTTATCTAAATAATTTTGAGTGAATTCTAATGTTTGGATACTGCATGGCTTGGGTGCTTATTAGGATGGTTAGGGCAACTGCTCATCACTATCCCATCCAATAGTTTTCCAAATTTAGATACCCAATCATGGAATGGGGTTGGTATGATGTTGGGAGTTAAATCCATAGGTTAATATACCCCTAAAGAACTCATGGGGAGGTGATGAAATCCTGCCCACAAGTCAAATGCATAAAAAATAATAAATTAAAATAGAAAGAATTTAGAGGTCACTTTTTAAGCACCCAAGTACCTTGGAGCTTAGGGAGAGCATAAACGATATTATTTCTGACATAAAACAAACAATGGTAATAAAATAAGTCCTTTTGGTCACCCAAGTTCCTTAAAGGAGACAAAAGGAGAGAATGCATGCTAAAGTTTATGTTTGCCAAAATCAAAGAGAATTTATTCTAGATAATTTCAAACCAGTCTAAAGAATAAAAAAATGATAAAGTCCTTAGGATCTCTAACTAAAGATGTAGGTTCTTTTTACTAACACCAAAGTGAAATGTGTTTGAAATTTTGGCCCCTTGGATGTGCTTGCACTTGTAAAAGTTTGGAAAAATGCTACAAGGCAAATTGTTAAGTGAATTTTAAGTGCATTAACAAAATATGAATGAGTTTTAACCTTTGTGAATTTTGACTTTGTAAAATGAAAAATTTATTAAAAAACACCAAATTTTTTCTTTCTTGGCCTAATTCTCTATAATCAAGTTAGTGGATTAATTTGTGTTTAATCTAAAATGATATTATTGAAAATTATCTCAATGAAAACACAACACTTAACTCTCAAATTTCTTTAAAAAACATAGAAAAACCATTTTTAATTACTAAAAGGATCATTGTTGATTTTTGTGATCAATTCTGATTCGATTATAATTGTTCTTGATTCTTGCAATCACACCAAAGACCAATGTGTTTTGAAATAAAAAATATTTGATAAATAGTTTTTTCAATTCAAATTTTTATGCACAAAAATAAAGTTATACAAATAATAAATAGATTTTTAGGCACAAAAAAATGTAAGAAAGAGTTGGATTTTGATATATTTATGGTTTGGCTATGTTTTTGATGAAAATAACATCGCTGATTCCTTTGATCATTAACAGTTTTAGTGATCAACCCTGATTTATTACAATCATCACCAATCCCTATGACTTTGGCCGAGAGCTCAAATTTATTCACTTTTTTGACAATTAAATAAAAAAATTGGCTAAAAAATGGTTAGAAAAATATTATAAGTAGATAGAAGAGCTTTGTGGGGTGCACATCCCACTAGGCATGCCATTATGCGATCAATATGAGTCTAATAAGGGAGTTAATATTGTGTTAGTATGGTAAAAAACAAATAAAAACAAACTAATAAACCTAACACCTCAAGCATAGACACTCAAGGAGTAAGAGAACAATACAAGTAACTATCAATGGAAGATAAAACAAACATTATTTAACTTTTTTGAGACTAAGAGTTATATGTTGGCCATGAATGAATGTGATCGACCATGTGCTCAAAGAGTCTTTGACAATGGTGCTCCTTCCATCTTCTTTCCTTATCACCTTGAAAATTTTGGACTTGGCTTTGCTTTGATGTAGTAATCTATAAATATTTGTGCATTATAACCTTACATTAATAAAATTTCTTTAAAGGTATTTTTTCATAATAACATTACACAAAAAGAGCTTCTTTAAAAGATTTATTACATAATAAAATTAAACATAAAAGCTTCTTTGAAGAATGGGTGAAGCCTTGTATTTATAGCCTTTCAAACTACCCACAACCCAAATGTGGTTAGGTTTAGTTTAACCATGGTTAGGTTTTGGGGGGGCAGGGGAACAAGCCATTAATATTTTTAATTAATAGGTATGGCTCACAAATATAAATATTTTTTTGATATTTTATGAGTTCTTGACAACTCACAAAAGATGATGTCATAATGATGACATCATTTTATATATTTGTGTGATGTCATGATGATATCATCAATCCAAATTTATGAATTAGATAAACTAGAGGAAGACAATGATTACATGTAGTGTATTTCCCTAGTTTGGGATAAATTGAGGTATTTTAAAAGATGCATATGTTGTGCACTAATGAATCAAAGCATTCTAGTGATTTCCAAGCTTAACTTGCATTGTCTATAAGAAGTCACTCTAATGTATGTTTAGACATAGAAGTAGAAAAAATGAGTGTCTATAATTATAAAATCCTATGGGAAAATAATTATTTTTACATCTAATGCTACTTATTATAACTTTATTTGGTTTAATCATTACTTTTTTAACTACTCCACCTACCCTTCTAGGGCAAAGGTCTATGCCACTAATTATAACTGCCTTTGGGTAAATTAGTGACCTATATTCCATTCCTAATTATAACTGCCTTTGGATAAATTAGTTTTTCCTATTATATTACTAATTATAACCACCTTTGAGTAAATCAAAATTCATCCCACAGCGTTATTAGGATAATTATCCATGTTATTGCTTATAACCACCTTTGGGAAAACCAGTGTCACTACCTTTATTAATAATTATAAATGCCTCTGGGAAAATTAGTGACTTTAAAATTATTATTTTTTATAACTTCCTTTGGTAAATTTAGTAATACCACCCTCGTTACCATCTATATCATGTCATTTTATTCATTTTGATGCAATGTTTAACGACTCTATTTTTTTGCCTGCTTCCTCGAGGGGGCATCAAGGGCTTATTGACTACCCTTTGGGGCATGAACCATTAAGCTTAATGAATTTTGCATTTTAAAAAATAGGTTATTATGCCTATGTCTCAAAATGCCTTCTAAATCATAGACAAATTATAAACACTTAGTTTTGGCCACTTTCATGCCTAAATAGAAATTCAATTCAATTTCTAGAAAATGATGCAATCTAAGCCTAGAATCATCTAAATTAATCAAATTTGTATATTTAAGATATTTAATTACCCAAAAATGTGATGAGTCTAGTTTATTTTTCATATTACCCTATATGCACCAATAACCTAGTTTAGTTTTAACCCTAGTTAAATTATGACCTAGTAATTTGACACTTTTGGCCTATGAAGTTATTAATTCATAACATTTAAGACAATTACCAAAAGCTAAAGCAATAATCAAGATTAATTACATTTCAAATATTAATTAACGTGCATTAAAAAAATTCAAATCAAATTAGTGAATTTTATTTACAATTTTTTTAAAAATCTAAATATGAAGTCAAAGTTCAAAGGAGATAATAAAGTGATTTATTATTTCCTAAATATTCTAGAAATATGAGTCAAAACATCACAAATATATAAATTGAGTTGTTATACCTCACAAATATCTAAATTGAGTTTTCATACCTCACAAATATCTAAAACTAAGGTGTCAAGATTTGATGAGTACTTTGATCTAACCCAGGGTTATCCTGACTCAACCTAGGTTATTTTAGACTCAACCTAGGTTATTTTAGACTCAACCCAAGTTAGAATTTAACATAAAATCCTTAGGTTTATATTTAGTTATTATATATATAGATAAAAGTCCCCACATTATATGTCAACAATATTTTTATGTGTAAGTTATTTTGATGGAAAATCTTATTGAAGCCTTTGGGAGTAGTGTTATAATGCCCAATTTATGACAAGCATCACACCAAACCACAAGTGAATATTGGAGAGATTATACCACCATATAATAGCATTGATATAATAATCTAATAATAATATTTCAAGCACAAAAATCTTTATGCAAACAAGTAAGCATCAAATTTGACAAAGGAGGTAAATTACTTGCATTATTTTTATCTCTATTTTGTGAACTTGCTTATTATGATATGCTCTCCCTAGTTCTTAGGTAAGAGTGTTTAGTCCTAATGTATTTTTATGATTTAGACTAACAATGGATTATTCTACATTTTTAAAACTCTTTGAACACCTAAGATACACTTCCCAATATGGAAGTTTGTCTTATCAGGCTTGCAAGCATGTAGGTGTGTATTCTAGAGGATTATTTAAGTAAAAAATGGATTCAAATGATTAATTTTGACTTGGAGACACTTTATATAGGTCTGATACATTCCTCGTGACTTCCATAGATGATTTTATAAATCATTTGTCTCCTTAAACTTCCTATAACTTATATTAGCCCATGTTAATGGTTTACATGTAATTTAGAAATATTGACCCTAATGGCCCCTTTTTGATGATTTAATCTCATAACAAAGAGTATTATTAATATTTAAAATTCCTTAGGTTCCATAATATTAATTAAAAACCTCTTTGAAACATATTCAATGAAAAACATGCATTTTATCTTCATATCCTTGTGTGCAGGCATGTAACATTGATCTTGAATGCAATCTTGCTTGCTTAGAATCTATCCTAGAGGAGGTTAATGTAGGGTTTAATTTTTTTTAAAAATTATTTATTTATTTAGGAATTATATATCACCTAAAATTACAATAAATGAATTATTTTATTGGTTTATTAACAATTTAATCTCAAAGGCAAAGTCACTCTTTTGGGTCTCTACAAGTTTTAAGCTTCTTTGAAGTGATCTTGGCTTTCATGTTATGATTTATCTTCATGATAATGGATAAAATAACTATATAATAATAATTAACTATCCTTATAAATTACATGAATATTAAAACATCAAAATAAACTCAAACTTGTACCCTTTCCTCACATCTATACTTGCAGCTTGTGTGTTCTCTTTTAGGCCTATCACCCTACCATAACTTGAAAATGGCCCTTCTTGACTAGTTTTTCTTCCTAAAAATGAATATAAAAATTTAATAATATATCCAAAATTACCTCACACATTATATGACCTTTTTTATATTTAAATTCAATGCCAAAATGCATATTCTCCATAGTCATGTATTTAGGCATGTAGGTGTCTATCTAGGCCTAAATCTATTGCTAACTTATTATAGAATTGGACTCCCATCAATTTTATTTCTTTGAATTATATTTGGGAGAAACATTTATATTTTTTAACCTACTATAAATACCTTACCAAATTGGAAAAACACACAAATGTTTGTCAAAAGCCCTTTTTCTGCCTGCAAACCTACACAGTCCATCTGTGCATGCATGAATGCATTGTTTTCTTGCCATATTAAATATGTTGGTTTTTAAAAGGATTTATATGGGATTTTTATAGGTATTATAATCAATATTTTATTCTCAATAATAAGTTTAATACCTGTACCAATTATCATAGGTCTATTGATTGCTTTTTTACCTTTAAAACCCTATTCAAGAACATTAGACCAACAACCTTAAGCCTACCAATTGTAACTTATTTTCAAGTATGATCTTAGGGAGGTTTTACACCTGTTAGATATATACAAGTATTAATTATAATTATCATGAGTTTTTAAAACCCATTTCATATGGATTACTCTATAAGCCATCAATTGTGATTGCTCGTAGGACTGTATCTCTTACACTTGGACCTTGCATACTTGAACCAATACAAGAAATACACTTAGGAGGTGAATACACATTGGTTGAGAATGGAATGGATAGTGAGGCTAATGAAAATTCATATAATTTATTTTGGATTCTTCACAATCCCAAAACCCTTTAAATAATGTTAAATAGGCTCAACACTTGCACTCTTAAACCCTACAAACATGTATAGTGATATTTGGCTCATTCACACCTATGAATCTTGTTTGGAAAAGGGTAGGAGATATATTATTAAAATTTTAATGTATTATAAATCATTAAAACTTTATTTCATTGTACTTCATGCTAGGAAACACCTCATAGCCTTGTATAACCCTACCTATCATGTCCAAAATAATAAAATAATGACATTTTTTGCTAGTACAACCATGAACATTAAGAATTTTAAGCTAATTTTGATATTTAAATGAATATTATACCTAAAATAAAAACTTTTAAATTATTTCCATACATTCATCAATATTAACTATGTCATTTCAAGAGAAGAACTGTGCTAGTGAGGTTTATAAGGGTTTTAGAGAGGTTTAACTTCTTATTAATGATTTATAAAGCTATGCCCCATAATCTGAAAAATATTGACATGAATTTGAAGGTAATAGACGTGGTAAACATCCAATAATGGAATTTATCTAGCACACTCTCTCCTCCATGAACTAATTCTAGCAAATTAACTTTATTGGCTATGCCTACAGACTTGTGAACCCGATGGAGGAATTGAGTAGGTTTTTATCTTTGTTTGACATATATCATATTCTTGAGCATGATGTTGAGATTTGGAAAGATAGAGGAATACTATTATAGGCTTAAAATATAGTAATCATCTTTAAAAACCTTTCACAGAGACCTCTATAGGCCTTTTTCCATTAAGAAATTATTTATTGGTCAAAATGGCATGTTGTGGCTACTATAGATACATAAAAAACATCAAATGGAGTTATACTTGACTTTCATAAGATAACATTATGACATAAACAACTATATTTGAATGTATTTATTCACATTATGCTATATTTAATTGTTAGAGAATGAGCAATGTAGTTTTCAAGGTGAGTTATACATTGGATAAGAAGCATTTTGACACTTTCACTAAGTGTACAAGTAAAAAGATATATAATATGATATTTAAAAATATAAAATGATTCAAAAGAATCCTTTTTACCTCTATGCATGGTCTTAGACCCTCACACTTGATGTCTTCCAAGGTGGATACATTACAACACTTAAACGAATAATAAAAGACAAAATATTAGGAACCTTAAAATCTCCAAAAATACCTTAATCTCTCCAAAGACTTGAAGATGAAATGCTCCCATATTACCAACTTTGATTCTAGCTCCATCAACTTAGTAGAACATTATGCTTCTTGGATGATCACCAACTCATTTTATTCCTCCATATAATAAGTAAACCTTTAATTTTCACCAACTTACCTTAATCTTTCCAAGGTTACCTTAAACTTTGCTAAACAACATTATAAAAGGTCTCTTTAAAGATTATGGCAAGAAACTAATTGGACAAGGCATACACATGAAGCCTATCATCCTAATAATACCTTGTTTAGACCTTGAGATGACATACAACACCAATACTATAACACTAAGACATGATTCTTAACAAGACCATTTCAAGGTTAGATGACTTAATTACCTAGTTTTGACCAATCCCTAGTCATGGGTGATTGATTAGCTAATAGTAAGTATATTATAGAAGTGAAATTAGATTAAAACAATTTTGCATTTTGTCAGATTTAGGAAATAATTTTTATTTTTGCATGATTAATTCCATCAATCTAGGTCAGTATTGACTATTGATTTAACCTATGTGGAAATGATGAACTATGATTTACAATTCCATTCACTTATATTTTTATACTTTGTATGCGTGATGCCAAACTTGATGATGAACAAAAATCTATAAATCAGACTCCTTCATCTTGAAACTCTAGGTGTGCTTTTTAGGGATATAAAATTACAAAAAATGAGAAGTGTAATGGGTTAAGTGAACCCCATGGTAAATTTTAGTGGCTATTCTTCATTAATTCATGAACATTTTAGTTTTAGAAATTGGCATTTGGATAATTAGGGGGTGGTGAATAATGTGGATTTGCCTAAATTATTTGGGTGTAAGTTAGGATTTTAGGTCAAATCACCTACTATTTTAAATAAATTTCATACATATAAATATGGTTTGCCACTCCATCAAAATTCAATATGAGTTTACTATTGTCATCAAATTGTGCACCCTAATAAATTCTCCTACAATTTGATGCAACATTGAATCATCTCTCAAGTTTGTGAGAACTTGTAAGAGAGATGAGTCTCTAGGATTGAAAAGGGATAGCTCCTTGAATTATTCTCTAAGTGTCTATCACCTAATCTAATTCTTGTTCATGAAAAGAGTCAAGAGTTTGCATAAAATAGAAAACTAAGCTAAAGAGGTGATTCACCAAGAATTTATTCCACTGACTATCACACTTCTATTGAATAAAAATGCTTTTCAAGACTAATTCCATGCATTGAAAGATACTAACATAGTATTTCAATTTGACGGTAACTTACTTGAGATAATCAATAAAATGTTTGACCTAAGGGGAAAATTGCACACCATAGATATAATTACATACTTGAAAGAGAGTTTAATGCATTTAACACACTTCACAGGACCTGTTAACATCAAAACCTTTGTTCAAACATGAAGGATAAAGGGAGTAAGGATGGTGCTATCACTTGGCTCCATTATACATCACTCACATACTTAGACAAAATTTAACAACTCAAAAGTGGTCTTGTATTCAATATCCAAAAGTAAAGTGCAATGTCATTTTAGCAGGTATTCACCATACCAAAAATGTAGTTATCTGTAATGGTCAAAATGGCACAATTTATAGAACTTTGAGGAAGAGAAAGAAAGGAGAAGTTAAAGAGGCACAAGGACATGTGTCATAGACATGAAAATTAGTTAAAGATCCATGACAGATATGGATGAGTGATCCATGCCATGTCAAGAGTCTTACTTATCCAAAACAAGTTAGGAGAATGGTAACAAGTGGCATCAAATCTTTAGGAGTGGCACAAGAAACTGCTGCTATCAAAGATCATCCAAGATCATCCATGAGAGTTCAAAACTAAAAATAGAAAATCATACACATCACACTATAATAAATCATGATGGCAGTTAGAAAATACTCTTTTTAACTACTAGTTATTTTCTAGACACTTATATTTATCAATTTTGTAAAATCTCCTTGAGTTGGTCAGCTGCCAGCAATGAATCACTCCATCAACCTATCTATTTTGCTCACTTAGTCCACTCTAGATGCTTGGGATTCAACCATTTTACACCTCTATGTCTATTCTTATTTTCCCATCAAGTATTTTGAATAGAAATGGCTATTATTTGTAGTTTAAAATTTACTTCCTATAGGGCATCACTCCTTTGGGTATTTTCTTTGAACTTTTATTTTTGGACCTTTTCTTCAAACAAATTATCTGTGGCTATTTGTTTCTATTTACTTTCTCTAAACTTTTGTCAAGTCATTTACTTCAAGATCATTTATTTTTCATTTACTTTAGACAAAATTTCTGAAGGAATTCTTCCCATTTATTTTCTTCAGAAAAAAAGTTTAAAGGAATTCTTTTTGAGTTCCTTCTTTTCATTTCATTTCCTATGGTTTTTTGATTGGTCCCTTCATATAAGTCTAAATTCCCTTTGGAGAAGTTGTAATGGTCCTTAAGCTTTTGGAAATGGTCCTTCAGGAATCCAAGTGCCCCTTCAAAAAAGTGAAAGTGACCACTTTCCAAAGAAAATACCCTTTGGGAGAGTTACAAATGATCCTTCAAAAAAATTGAAGTTGACCTTTTCCCAACAAAAGATACCCTTTGGAAAAATTAAAGTTCCCTTTGGAAAAATGAAATTTCCCTTTGGAAAAAATGTGTGAACAAATTGTCTGAAAGAATTCATCACTTGGACATAAGAAAACCCGAAGAAACACTCTTAAGGAAAAGCCTCAAACAAAAAGTCCAAAAGAATTCGACAAATGCTTCAGATAAAAAACCTAAATGAGTTAAGTAAAGGCTTAGAACAAAGTCCAAAATGTACATTCTAAAATAAATAAAACTTGATATTTTTGTGGGCTTTGACAAAGAACATTTCTTCTGAAGAAAAGCTAAGTACTAGACTTGGCCAAATTTGAAAGGTGCAAACCTAGGGGTGGAAATTGGCCAACATTTACTCTCCATTATATGTAAACATACATCCACACATATACTCATAATGAAAACTTTAAATAGTAAGAAAGGTATAAAGGAAGTATTTATAGGTTTTTTATATAATCACATGCCCATCTAGATTTTATGGTTTGTTATGATTCACCTGTACATTCACCTTCTCACCTAAACACCATATGTTAACTTTCACCAAAAATTTTAAACACATACTTAGAGATTCACCAAAAAAACTCAAGTTAATTTCCATATGGGCCACTAAAATTTACCCTACTAAACCCCAATCACCCTTATTTGATGATTAACCATTAACTATGTATATGATACTCTGAGGAGGAAAATCAAGCTACATATAGTTATACCACTTAGTATAATTATGCAATTTTTATTATTCACTCTATGTATGTAACTAATTATTTGTATTTGATACTTGAAATTCTTGATTTAACTTAGAATTTATGTGATTTAGACTTGGATTATAATTGTTCATAGTAATAGGTTCATAATTTGGGAAAAATAAGGTAAATGTTTTCAATGTGTAATAATGTATATATGTGTACCAATTAAGTTCCAAGTCCATTTTTAATGAGACGCTATTTTTTTTTGTGTGTGTGTGTGTGTGTGTAAGTCCAATTAATTAATTTCTCACACCATTTGCACACTAGGAAGAATGACCAACCCTAAAAAATAATTTATTTAAAAAGTAACCATTGTTTGGAGAGTGTTAGTTATGACTAGACTAGGTCAGTATTGATTGTTGACATTGACTAAAAATAATACAACCAAAATGTGTAAAATTTAACTAATTTTAAGGTACACATGTACAAGTGAAATGAATTGAAGGTATAAATATGGAACATGACATCCAAAAAATTAGAAAGATCAAAAAACTATACAAGATATGATATATCTATAACACATATAATAAAGTTACACACATTAGCACTCAATGTTAAATATAATGCCAAGGGTTGCATACAAGGACAAAATAATATTTCAAAAAATAATGCCAAGGGATAAAATCAAGGGAAATGTAAATGTCACAACAAGAAAGACCAAGAGTCAAAAACAAGGAACATGAATATTTCATAAACAAGGGATAAATAAATGTCACACACACAAGGCTAGGGGTGATACATAATATAAAAGGAATGGGTTTAATATTATGAGAGATAAAAAACATCAATGAAGCATAAAACAAGTAAAAACTAGTATACACCATCCATGTATGTAAATGTCATTAAATAGTAAAGTAACATATTCATGTAACACTGTGTAAGATATGAGTAACTAGAAATAATTATGTAATTAATATATGTCACTCAATATGGTGAATGTTCATATAATGATATAACCTAAAATAATGTGACTTATGGAATAATATGTCACCAGCATTGCCATGGCCTTAAGGTAGATGAAAATCCAACATCTATATATCCTTGTATAATATATAAATCCTACATCTCTTTCATATACCATGAAATGCATGTGTGAATGAAAAATAGTGTCATCTACCAAACATGTGATAAATAACATATGTAAATAATGTAAATAGAAATCATGTCATTCTTAGTTCCTTATTTTTATTTTTGTATTTATTAAATATATCTTTAAATTTTGAAAAGTGCTAACCAAATATCTTATAAGGGTCATGGGAAGTGTATATGTTGTATCATGCAAGGGTCTCTTTTTGTGAGTGAAACATGTTAGGTATAGGTGTATCATAATATAAGAATGAAATAGGTGTGATAATGTAACTATCATCATTACCAGTAGGATATTATGTATTATGGGTATCTCTAGGAAGCCTAAGAATCTATGAGGTCCGATGTATAGTAAGAGAATGTATTAATTCTTGTGTTCACTATAGAACACACTCAACTATATTAGTCAAAGGCCTCTATGAGTCCTACATGAATCTTTGATTTGATGGAAATTTGTGAACTATTTTTTAAGGAGAATCACCTACTTTATTCTAAACTAGGTGTATAGAAATATCTGAAAGAGACGTGACAACCATATCTGTATAATGATCCTAAATAGGTGTAACACCATATTTGTATAATGATCTTGAGTAGGTTTAAAAACCAACTATGGTGGTGGTAAGGGTAGAGGAGGAGATACCAATGACCAAAGATAGTACTCATATTGAATTCTTGAAACTATGATTACCTTATTGTAGTGAATGTAATTTATACATCAATGCACTATATATGTTACTACGATGAGATTTATATCTAAGTGTATCTTAATAACATGTTAAAGACCTAATTATTAGGAAAAAATAGAAATAGAGTAGAAACTATGGAGGGTACCACTTGAAGAGGTATCATAATACACCTAAGAGTGTCCTATATCTGTCCATCGAATCCTTTAAATAATCGAATCTATCTTGTAAATATTTTTATATATCTAAAATTATTGAGGAGTGCGATTTTAAAAATATTTTTCTTGAACCATTGTTAACCATGACACTATGTATATGGTATGGATTAATGTAAGATCATATGAATAATGCATGGATATTGTAGAAACTATTTTTGAATTATATAACACCTTAGTCTTGTACACTTGACAAACTTAGACCTTGGTTATTCCTCTAAGTTCTAGATTTTCTTACTTCCACAATTCTCACATTTGTTCTCTCTTGTGGCCTTTGGTCTATATCTTAGTTTGATTAGTATTTTATTGATGACCCATGACTTATATATTTCATATAATTCTTAAAACTTACTTATCTTATGTCTCTACAATTTTTGAGCCTATACATATTTGCCTACTACTTGGATACTTGTGTCCTAGATAGACATTTATGTCGACGTAGGTGTTCTACTCTGATACAACTATCAAATGCCCTAAAATTCATATAATTTAAAAATTAAACATATCTTAATGTTTGACCCAAGTGACTTAATGTGAGTTATTCTCAAAAGGGATTGGTATATATATAATATCAACCCTCATTCATTTCTCACCTAGAAACTTCTTACCTACTCACCAAGAAACTTAATAAAAACATTCAAACTAGCAATCAAGTGATCAAAAATTCCCTATTTTATCCTATTTATATATCAATAATAGGTAAAAAAAATATATATCTATCTAAATTACAGAATGAATAGCCTAAGAGCTATATTTTCCATGTTACAAGCTAGGTCATTATTGTACTTGCTTATCAAACATTGCATGATTCACACACATGAACACAAATAGTGGATAACTACATAATTTTTAGGCCCTATTATAAGTATTATATATGTAGTTAGCACTCATTGATAGAGGGGTATTTGGGGAAACTCAACATCATGTTACCACTAACCCATTTTTACCCTAACCAATACAAGGATGAAGAATTAGGGTTTGATAATTTGACAAGGAGAGATAGTCCATGACCCAAATCTAAATGCTCTAGTGTGAAAGTGATGAAAAACTCAAAAGCATCCAAGTGGATCACATCCTATTTTAGTAGCTATTATGTACATGACATGTGTTTGACCTTAACACTAGCATTGATGTAACCATCCCAAGCTGATGCAAGTGTGTGTGGATATAAAGACAATAAATAATTTGGTGAATGTTACAAAATTCTCTTCCAATATACTTCCTTCCTATTACAAATCCAAATATATATATAAACATCATAACTATCTTATTTATTTTTCATTTCTATATGTAGCATAGTTATACTTTCCATTTTTAGCACATCTCATCATAATAAAATTATTATATGTTCTATCTAAGTTTTGTAATTAATTGGCATGCTATAGAGATAGTTTATTACCCTTGTGCCCTAAGTTGTCTCTATCCTCTTTAACCCTAGATTCCCTAATTTAGATTTTAGGGTTAGACATTTGGTGAACCAAATATTTGAGCATCATTTTTTTTATAAGCATTCTCTTATAGATTCTTATCTCATGACTTTATCTAATATTAGTGTTATTTATCTCTCTCATCATGGATGATATTGATTTCTTTGATGACTATGATAATGAAACTATCCAACTCTCTCTCAAGAAAAGAATTAAAATTGATTACTCTTACATTAATCTAAGTGATAACATATAATATAAAAGATTTAAATGGTGAAATTTTGTATCCCTATAATTAGGTCTATGCTCCCACTATATCAAAAAATGAGTTTTCCATCTTGCGAAAGATAAAAAACTTCTATATTCTACATAAAAATTGGTTTGACATGGAAAAGGTTTAACTTTATTTAATTTTGATAGCTTTTAAAAATCCATAAGGATATCATGGATGATTTTTAAACTAATTAAAAAGTGCATGTTATTTCAAATTTATCCCCCCCCACCCCCGCCCCCCCACTGCCTCCCATTCTAACATTTCCAAACAATATCCCACTTGTCAAGGGTGATGAATTTTTGCTACCTTCATTTGATATTGATTTTTTTTTAAAGGTTAACCACGAGATCATGGTGTCTTTACCAAGTCAAGAATATAAAATAATTATAAAACTAAAGTGAAAAAGTATCCTAATGTTATAAATATGGCATTATTATCAATATCCACTAGGGCACCTAAATTAAAAGATTTTCATCTTCCAAAAGATACATTTACACCAAAGATTTATACTATACAAAAAGTGTTACCTTTACCAAATATTACTCAAGATCAAATTTTTATATCCTTAACAAAATTAAATGAACCAAGATATTTAAATTATATACCAAAATTAAAAAAATTCAGAGATCCATTACCACTACCAAAATATCCTAAATTCAATGATCACAAACTTGCACTTGTTATCGATGAGGATGATGATAATCATATGATTAGATTAAAAAAAGGTTGTGTATTATAAATAATGATAAATACAATGAAAAAAACCACCATTCCCATGAAATATCTTATTTCTATGATGATCACTATTGGGGATATTCAAAATAGGTTTATATACTTCAAATGCAAATGTCTTTCTGTATTAGTAATGCAAATGTTACTTCATTAAAAAATCAACATGTATACTTTAATATCCTTATCCAAAATATTTTGAACTACTATATTTACCTCATTTTTTGAGTCATAAGGACCCATGTGACCACATGATTAACTATGTACATTATTTTAGTTAATTGGCAAAATATGGCAAACTATTGCTAAGAGTATTCCATATGATCATTGCCAATGAGGCTCAAAATTGGTTCTATAGCCTACCAAAATGTTCTTTAACCACTTTTTCACAATTAGATTATGATTTATTCATGGATTTAAATATCCATAAGGTTTTAAAACTTATATTAGAATTAAACAATATGATGATGAATCCCTTAAAGATTATACCATTCGATTCAAAAATACATCATATGAGCTAGCGTTTAGACCTTAAAATTTGGAGTTGAAATTCATTTTTTGTAGAGGTATTATTTTCTCATTAAAAGAGAGAGTATTTCATAAATAATATGAGTCATTTACCCATATACGTATTGATTGTATAGATATGATTCATTCGTATTTACTCATCCAAGTATTGCATAAACAATATGAGTCATTTACCCATGTACGTATTGATTGCATAGATATGATTCATTCATATTTAATCATCCAAATGATCTTAACATATCTCCCTCAAAATACCAAAGTTTTATACCTCACAAAAAGGAGGGAGATAAATTACCTAAGGAACATTATGAATAAAAATGTGGTGTCCCTAATCTCTATACGACTGGTTTGTAAATGTTACTTAATATGGGGTTAATTGAAGGCCCAAATCCTATGAAACATATTAAATATCAACAAAAAAAAAGTGTCAATGGAACCAAGATTTAAAAATAACTTTATTTGTGGGTGGTGCTTAATTTTAGCACAACTACAATGATAATACATAATAAGAAAACTATTGTAGTGAAAGATGTTTTTCAAAATTGGATACTGTGCCAAAGATCAAACATTTATGTGATAATGGGAAATGGAAAGATTCATTAGGTTTATTTGTTATTTTTAATTCTTGTGGTACTTGTTTTGTCATTACAAAATTATGGGTCCCACCCCAGAATTCATTTCACTCTTTTACATTGGGAATATTTTAGTTATATTAAGTGGAAGCATGAATTGAATAAAATCAGAAAGGTATTTATTTTTATCATAAAGGAAAATTCATCCATATTATAAATGATATCATTAATTATTATAATACACATGTAAAATGTAAGGAAGAACATGCTATGTACCATTTCAACTTATCCAACCATGATCCAATCAATGTGAAAGATCCAACATAAGGTTGTGAACTATCATTTATTTCAAAAATTAAAAAAAATTAAAAAATACAAAAATATTTTCAACAACTACATATTCTATTGGATCCTTGACATTTATGTCTTAGTTCCATATTGATAGAGTGTATATCATTTATTTATACATAAACATGTTTCATGATTCTATTTGAGTGTGATATAGGCATACATAGATACATGATCTATGCAATCTTAGATGTAGAGATTTACCTCTACTTACATCACTAGGATTTTAGGGGCATATACCTCTATCATCATGATACTTATAGGTTATATAATTCTATGGTCACTTTACATTATCATGTTTTATCTCATATATGTACTTACACATGCCGTTATCCATGCATATATCTTTCATAATGTACTTGATATGTTACGTATTTGACATTTTTTGCTAAAACATTGGATCAATGAGCTACTATGATATGTTTAATCTAGTTTATTATGATTTATGTTTTATTACTTTAGGAAATTAAATGTTTAATTCCTAAGTAATGCATGTCTAGAATAAGGGGAGAATTTTGGTTTGATGTAGTGAAATACATGATTTTGCCAAATTGATCAACTTGATTCACATAGGAAAAAGAAGACAAAGAAATATTAACTTATCTTATTCTAGGCTGAAATAAATGATGTAGAGTTTAAAAATTATTGTGTAGGGATGGCGAACTGTCATAAACAAGATCCATAACTCTAGTTTTAGATAAGATAGGAGAACTAAACTCAAGACACCCTACTATTTAGTGTTATAGTCTAATTTTGGTGCCATTGTCCACTTTTGATGTTTTTGTCCTAGTGGTCTATCTTTTCTATGTTCTACTTGGCAGCCCTATGACACCCTATTAGTGAAATATTGAAACCTAAAACTATGTAGAGCTCACTATGTGTCATCTTCTATATTTAGTACCTATATTAGTTTTCATAAATAGAAAAAAATAAAGGAAATAAAAACACAATGGGGGAAAAATTGGGTTTTGGGAAGAATGATTGCACAATCAAGAACCTCTACTATTTTTATAGCTACCTACATTAACCCTAATGTCAAGGGTCTCAAATCCAATGTAGTTTTCCCTTAGGAAACAAGCATAATCAACACATATGATTAATGCAAGAATGAATTTAACCTATGAGATTCCTTGATCAAGCATGAAAATCTATTTATGATGTAGAGAAGTTGACCTATACTATTGATTTATTTTATTAAGTCTAATGTGCCAAAATAGTAAGTGTTAGATATAAAATGCCTTATGTAGTCCTTTATAAAAGAGACTCATTATTTTGAATTTGGGAGGTTTTATTACATTTTGATGACATTGGAAAACTTAGACATGAAGAAAATAAAAGGGGTAAGACTCATCTTATAGAAGAGGCTATCTGTTGGGGCCAAAATTGGGCTTAGACAATAATGCCAAAAACTAGACACCCTAGGTTTTCAACACTGTAGTCCTATTTGGGCACTATTATTTAGGGGATGTGGGACATATAGGGATGGGTATAGACTTAAAATATGTTTTTGGGCCTAAAATGGTTAAGTTTTAAATGCTACGAATGTTTGAGAATAAGCATAAAGATGTCTAGGGAATCTAGAAAGACCAAGATAAGTCAATGAGAGGACATGGCTAAATGTGAATAAAAGTTCATATTCTTTAGTTAGAGTCTCCTATGAAATAACTATGAAAATACATAATATGTGTGTTTTATTGACCAATTTAGGTTGTATACATTTCCCCCCATTTTAATTTAGTGATGTAATGAAATGAAGTACTAGAGTAAAATAAATAAAGAAGAAGATGCTTACCTAAACTTACCTAAGTGAAGATAAGTGTGTAGAAGAAAAAAATCCAACTTCCTCGCGAAGGAAGTGGATGAAGAGCCAAAAAAATTCTACGAGAAAGAAGGAATCCATGTAATAGATGCCCCCTATACTAAATCTAAATAATGCTTGAAGAAAGAAGGAATCCCTATAATAGATGCCCCCATACTAAATTTGAATATTGCTTGGAGAAAGAAGGAATCCTTGTAGTAGATGCCACCTATACTAAATCTAAATAATATAAAATATATTTGAGAAGTTATTAGAGGTCCAAAACTAATTCTTATCCTCTATCCAACATAAAATATTGGGTTTGAGTTTGAGTAATACTATGGACCAATCACTACAAATGATCATATGATCTAACCTAGCAACAACCTGAGTAATACCTGGGTGTAAACCAAAAAAGTTGGTAAATGTGTGAGAAGATGATGGTATGTCCTACCATCCTAATATATATAATCCTAGAAAATGGACATGAAAACCTATGTCATGCCCCTAAATTTGGTATGTGAGTGATGCATCTAGATAATTTAGAAATCTATATAACCACATGTGATATGATCTATTGTGTCATGTCCCATGTGCAAAATTAGAGATCAAAAATATGTGCCCTACACTATACCTATAATCTTTTATTTGGTCTATAATTATGTCATGCTATATGAAGTTGTATGTGTAAGGCATGTAATAATGTACATGCCCTCAAATGTGGTATTTGGATAGTCTATTTATCTATAAATCAAAGGTGTATTCCTCTGAATGTCTTGAGTAATGTTGAGTGACCCAATTTAATCTAAATCACTATACAATATTGACCAATATAAGTTGAATAATGTTAAGTGACCCAATGTGATATGAACCACTATATAATCTTGACTAATATAAGATGAATAATGTCGATAATCTGAAAACTGGAGGTGTAAAAACCATGTTGAATGACCCATGTAATTTAAATCACTATATGTTTTGACTAATCTGAGTTGTATCTGATAATTTGATTGCTAGAGGTGTGAGAACCATGGTGTATCCATCTATGAGAGTAGATAGATGTTCTAGATAAGTGTAGGAATATGAATAGTAAGAATGATGCCCCATTTTGGGGAGAGGGATGAGATTTGTGATGGAGGAGGTTGAGCCAAAAGTGATGAATAGTGGTGGAAATGGTGTTTTTAGGAAATTTTGACTAGTTCCAGTGTTGTTTTCCAGGTTACAATGCTCTTATCCAACACTATTATCCTATAATTAGTGTTGTTATCTTAGAGGTTGGATTTTTTGGGCTAATTCTTAGTTTATTTTCTATACTATTACTTGGCAATTGATTTGGCATGGTAAACTAATGTATTTGTTATTTTCTAGGATTTTTGACCCGTGATCTATTATTGTTTAGCTTGGCTATTTAGTTAGACATGGTTGACTAATATATATGTTATTTTCTAGTGTTTTACAAGGTGAGGTATGGATGAGAGAATTTCATAAAGGCCGAGTAATGGATACTCTAAGATTGTTACCTTTATCAGTTGATGAGAGGGCTATGATGGATAGAGATGGACTGGGTTACATGTGTAATCTAGGTATCATGTAGTGGGATAGGCATTTGATTACCACCTTGTGTGAGAGTGGAATGTGGATACCTATACTGTCTATCTTCCTACTAAGGAGATGACTCTTAATCTAGATGATGTGTATTAGATTTTGCATTTTCTAGTTAGTGGATGGTGCATGACTTTATAGGATGATATGAGTGTGGATGTCATTGATCATGCATATTTATATTTTGCTGGTATGCCCTCAGGCCTATAAAGGAGAGGTAGTCATAGTGATGTATTGTTATCAATTATTGTGATCAAGTGTTTTACATCTACAAAAGTGGTTAACAATGTTATTATCTTCTTTCATTATATTAGATAGGAGCTCAGTATCGATGGGATCTATTATATCTTATTGATGGAGGGGATGCCCTTGAGTATGAGGATATTGAGCCAATCTAAATGATGGGAGGTAATCAATGATTGGGTTTTTCATTATACCTATGTTTATGCTTTATCTCAGATTTATAAATATATATCTAAGCTAATGTTTTACTTTTTATGTGTGCAAGTGGAGTGTAAGGTGCTCAAGATGAGGCTCCTATTGGGGTGGTGAGGGTAAACAAGGATTTCTGGGAGATTATCACTGATTTAACACTTCATGAGTTGACACAACATGTTCTTGATGATGTTATGGATGAGGGTTGAATAGAGAGAGCTATAGTTATAGCTGGTGTATATAATCATTTATTTGACTGAGATGCTATAGCTATAGCTACATATGTCAGGGTAGTAAGAGAGAAGGATGATCTTAGAGTGGATATAGATAGGTGTATGATGTCTCCACTTAATTATGGCATGGTGAACACAAAGATTATAGATGACTATATGGATAGTCAGCAATGATATGCATATTTACATGAGGAGCATGGTTGGTTTTTGGAGTGGGATAGTAAGTGTAAGAGGCATTTAAGAGCATGAGGAGGTGTAGGATCATTGATTGTGAGATAATATTATGGGACTAACATGGTAGGAGAGAGTGAGACTGAGAGTAAGGGCATGACCCTTAATCATGATTGATTGTATATTGACATGATGTATATGTTTTAAAAACTGTGTATTATGGCATGGTGAACACAAAGATTATAGATGACTATATGGATAGTCAGCAATGATATGCATATTTACATGAGGATCATGGTTGGTTTTTGGAGTGGGATAGTAAGTGTAAGAGGCATTTAAGAGCATGAGGAGGTGTAGGATCATTGATTGTGAGATAATATTATGGGACTAACATGGTAGGAGAGAGTGAGACTGAGAGTAAGGGCATGACCCTTAATCATGATTGATTGTATATTGACATGATGTATATGTTTTAAAAACTGTGTATGATATATATATATATATATATATATATATATATCTGTGTGTGTGTGTGTGTGTGTGTGTGTGTTGGTTTGATTTTGAACTCATGTGTATTCATGTTATGGATTCTAGAATATGTTGGTATATTGATTGTAAGTGGTTTAATTTTAGAAATGGTTGATCTAGTATTGATTTTGATTTTACATATGATTGGTAAATGGTACTTTGGATATGGGATTTGATGCTTTGATAATTTGTTATGATAGGATTATTTATTTCAAATTGTAAGCATATGTAATCAAAAATTTGTTTATTTGTGGTAATTGGTAAACTTATTTAGATGAATTTGATTTGATAATATTTGTACTTTAATAGTCTGTTTTTGCCTAGGGATGGCTATCTTGGATTAGGAATGTTAGTTGTTAATAGGTGGGGAAGTAATATAACATGATTTGCATATTACTTCCCTGAGAGGGGCTCAAGAATACAAATGTTAGCTAGACCTTTGGCTCCATCATTGACCTACTAAGTGAAGCTAGAAACTAATGTTGAAATGAATGTATGCTATATCACACTATGCTATATCACTATTTGAACCTTGTTAGCCATATGAACAAGTGCCCATACTAATCATACTATGTAGGAATGTGCTCTGTATCTAATACTATCTACTATGAAGAAGGCTCATCTGTCTCTAACCAAATACCTTGTGGCCTCTATTATGATGTATATGAATGTGTAATATGTTAAGATGGAGTTAAAACCTATGTTGAGGGCTCATTTAATGTTAAGCATAATGGGTTGTTACATGAGATAGGACCCTAAAAACTTGGCTATAATGAATATCTCTTTGAAGTATTACTCTTTAATGTGGGTTCAACTAGTCTAAATTGTAACGGATTGTTACGTGAGATAGGACTCTAAAAAATCAACTGTAATGAATATCTCTATGGAACAATACTCTACTACAGTGCCTATGACTTTGTTGGATATGTATATGTAACTATGTTATGTATACCATAGACTACATTGCTGTATGTGGTGTTTTTGTGTTATACTAGTTTCCAAACTTTCTAAATAGTTGGAATAGGAGATCTCCTATGAGATTCTATCCTAAAACCTGAATTATGCTGATGATGAGTGACCAATTATTCTTATGAAGGAATGTCCTGGGATGACTCAGTCATGGAGGAATGAGGTCTAGGGTTCCATAATGGAGATCTCTGTGCCTCCTATGCGAATTCTATAAGATCATCATCAACACATCTAGAAATATAATCTCAGAGTCTAAAATAATTATCATCATTATGTCCATAATTATGATGATAATTACAAAAGGGTTGATGTGGCTATCTATGTAAGAGATGTAGATCTCATCAATGAATGGAAGGTAATATGATTAACCTCCTATCTAGCAATGCTAATAAAATGACAAATGAGTTATCTTGCTCTGAATCAAAATGTAGTGGTGTTTTTCTATAGTTATATTTAGTGCATACTATAGGTTGTGTTCTAAAAACTTTCTCTTTGTTTTTGACTAGTTGCATTTCTGGTTTTGGTCTCCTATCTTGTCTAAGAAATGGTGGATTTTGAGTAGTAGGAACTGTATCTAAAGATGTTGCTATGAAGTCTAGAGTGATCTAATCAACTAAATCTACCTCAATTAATCCCAATTTCTTTTCCAAATCTAGAATTGTGTAACATAAATGTCTAAAACAGGGCTCTATCTAATTTAGTAGATGCTTAAGAAGAGGTTAGTGAAGGCCCTTGATGAAGATATGATGAATATCTAGATCTACTGGTTTGTATATTAATCATAAAAAATGAGCCTTAAATCTTAAGATATATTTGCTAACTAGCTCTAAATAATTGTAATTCAGTGTGGCAAACTCCTCATATGTAACATGAGGGCCCATGTTTATAATGTAGTTCCTGAGAAATGACTCCTCTAAGTAATCATATGCATGCAATGAATGAATGGGGAATAGATGAAAGAACCAATCATGAGCTTCCCCTAATAATGTCTATTGAAACAAATTGAGTATAATCAAAGGGCTTGCATGAGGTGGCAAAGCCTTCTAAAAGGCCTAAAGATGTGTTAATGGATCTCTAGTTCCATCAAAGTGAGGTAATGATGGTGTTTGGAAATGCTTAGGCAATGAAGCTTTTATGAATGTATTTAGAATAGGGTTACCATGTAGATCATTGACATCATCCAAGATTTAGAAGATTTATTTCCAAGGTAAGGAGATGTACTTGGTGTTGTAGTTCACCAACTACATTCATTAAAGAGATGATCTCCTTGGATGGTACATTAGTATCTTAAAGTGGTTCATTTAATCTTTGAATTTGATTGTTAATTTTAGCCATGAGAAAGCAAAATTTTGCAATTGGATCATAAAGAGGGGATGTTCTCACTTGAACCTTTGGAGTATTGGTAACTTGGACCTTACTAGAGGGATGTGGGCTATAATTCTCTTTAGGTGAGGAGTGAGAACTGGGTTTTACTATAGTGATGGGTGGCATAGGAGATTCATTGTTATCTTTATGTTTTAGCAAATCACATTATAATTGAGTAGAATATGTGCTATTAAAATTAACATGTGAACTTTTGACATAAAATTATGAATAAAAATAGGAGTGAGATTTTGACGTGTTTGAGATTTAAGAGAAGGGTTAGAATCATGACATGCATTTTATTCTTCACTATATGCATAATAGTCATCATTCTTCCATACATTGTCACAATCTAATTTTTTTTCATTTGAAATAGAAGAATTTGAAGTATCATTTTCATATTCACTTTCATTCTCATATTCATTTGCATGTTCACTATCATATTCATCATCACTTCTATCATTACTAGGGAGAGGTGTAAGAGAAAGAGTTAATTTATTTCTAATATGCAATAAGTTATCATTGGCATTTGGAACATCATGTTTATCTATGCTATCGATGGATGGAGTATATGCATTTTATTCATTTTCAACATGAGAAGTGAGAGTAGAAGAGTTATCATTTGAACATTCTTTTGAAAGAGTAGAGTTAGAAACACATAATGCATCATTTGAACTATGATTTGGTAATTTTATTATATTGTTGTATTTTAAACATAGTAGTAGCAAAAGGTAGAGAGAGATTAGGTTCACATGGAAGAAAATCATCACCAATAAGAGTTTCACTTAGAAGTACATGATTAATTTTTACATTTTATACATTGTGCATAGGAAAATGAGGTGAGAAGTATCTTTCCCATTTATCAAAAGTATTTTCATTAGAAGAAGGAATAAAAGAGGTGGGTTTAAGAGCAACAGATTCATCTATTTGTGATTCACCCTCATCATTACATACATCATCATATCCTTCATTATAATAATAGTCATTATCTTCACTATAAATGAAATCATTTTCTATAGTTTTAGCTAATATGTAATTTTGTAAATTTGTTCAATCATTGTCATAATTGTAAGACAAATTGAAAAATTTATCTAAAGGATGAGAAGAAAGAATTGCCTTTGTGGCCATTTTATCCCCAAAGAGAATTTTGAGAAGTACTATGAAGAAAATAAATGCACAAAGAACTAACATTGAATTTTCAAAATTACTTTTGATAACCCAAACAATTTGCAATAAATTCAAATTATTTTTAAAAAATTGTAAGGGAGGGAAATTAGAGGTTTTAGGACCTAGTTTGGAAGTCTAGGGTTTTTAGTTAGAGTTTTAGAATTTTTGAAAATTATGCAATAATTTTAAATTCTAAAAATAATTTTGAAATAGGATAAATGTACAAAAATTAGAAATTTGGAAAATAAAATTTTGCACCAAAACTAATTATTTTGAAATAATTTTTAAAAAGGTAATTAATTTGAAAAAAATCCAAAATAGTTTTCTAAAATTTGCGAGGAAAGGCTTGGTGTTTGATGACCTAGTTTTGAAAACTAGGGTTTTGAGTTAGGGTTTTAGAAATTTTGAAAATTATGAAATAATTTTAAATTATAAAAATAGTTTTTGAATAGGATAAATGTACAAAAATTAATATAAAAATCAGAAGCTAGATAATTAAATTTTTGCACAAGATAAGAAGGAAAAACCCTAAGTGTGGCTAGGGTTATAGGTTTTTTGTTCAAAGTAAGTCAGGTTCACCAATTTTTTTAATCTTTTAAGAAATTATATGTTTAATTCCTAAGTAATAAAGGTCTAGAATAAGGGGAGAATTATAGTTTGATCTAGTGAAATACAATTTTTTGCCAGTTTGATCAATTTAATTCACATAGGAAAGAGAAAAAGAAATATTAACTTAGCTTATTCTAGGCTAAAATGGATGATGTAGAGTCTAGAAATTGTTGTGTAGAGATGGAAAACTATCATAAAAAGGACCCAAAAATATATTTCTAGATTGGATAGGATCACCAAACTTAGGATGCCCTAATACTTGGCACTATAGTCCACTTTTGGTGATGTTTTCCTGGTGGTCTGGCTTTCCTAGGTTCTGCTTGGTAGCCCTGTGACACCCTATCTGTGAAATATTGAAACCTAAGACTATGCAAAGCTCACTGTGTGTTATCTTATATATTTAGTACCTATATTATCTTTTATACATGGAAAAAATAAAGGAAATAAAAGTAGAAGGGGGGGGAATTGGGTTATGGAAAGAATGATTACATAATCAACAACCCTTGTTGTTCTAATTGCTGGCTATATTAACCCTCATGCCAAGGGTCACAGATATGATGTAGTTCTCCCTTAGGGAACATGAATAATCAATACACATGATTGATGAAATAATTGATTTCACCTAGGCCCTTCCTTGATCAAGCATGAAAATCTATGTTTGATGTAGAGAAGCTGAGCTATACTATTGATTTTTCTATTAAGTCTAATGTGCTAAAATAGTAAGTGCTAGCTATAAAATGCATTGTGTAGTCCTTTATATAGGAGACCCAGTATTTAAAAATTTGGAGATTTTATTGATTTTAGTTGACATTGGAAAACTTAGACATGAATCAAATAAAATGGATAAGACTCATCCTATGGAAGAAGCTAACTATTGGGGCCAAAATTGGGGTTAGACAATAGCACTAAAAATTAGACACCCTGGGTTTTTAGCACTATAGTTCTATTTGGGTGCTATTGTACAGGGGATACAGGACCTAGGGGGATGGGTATAAACTTAAAATATGTTTCTAGGCCTGAAAAGGTTATGTTTGGAATGCTATGGATGTTCAAGAATAAACATAAAGATGTCTAGGGAATCTAGAAAGACCAAGACAAGTCAATGAGAGGACATGGTTAAATGTGAATAAAATTTCATATTATTCATTCAGAGTCTTTTGTGAAAGGACTATGAAAATACATAATATGTGTGTTTTCTTGACCAATTTAGGGTGTATACAATATCATTTATGCACTTTCTTGAGTGTCTTGCCTTACTATTATCTTTTTTTATTGAGCATTTGAATATGATCCATTGTTTGTGGCCCCCATGCCATTGTTTTATTCTTTGACATTTAAATATTTCATTATTTGTTGTATGTAAATTTGAATATGTTTTTATTACTTTTATGGACATTTGAATATGCCTCTTATTTACGATCTCCTTGGACCATTGCATTTTGACTTGATTTTGAGTAATCTTATATGTATGATTTTATTGGTGAGATTTTATTATTACTATATAGATGTTACTAGGATATATATCATGAATCTTAGGCATTGATGTTATCACACTCTATGCACTTAAATGATACATTTACTTAGACATGTTCTCATATATGCTACATGGTACATTCACATTTATATGGTTATGTTATCCTTTTGGGGTGAGGTAATTGCCATTTTATATCTTCCCTCACATCAAGGGGGGAATTTTAGTGGGGCATGTCATAGAGGTATGGATTCCACAAATTTATAGTTACATATTCATTGGGGGAATGTCATAAAGTCATGACTTCCACATATTCACAGTCTCACGTATACATTGGGGGTATGTTTTGGAAACATGTTCTCCACACTTATTCAGTATTCAACATGCCTATATTATAGTAGCAACATGGTTTGGAAATATATACTCCATATTATAACTTATATCATTTTATATATTTCTCCATGTATTGTGGGGTCATGTTATGGTAACATGTCGCCCACACTTGTTCAAATTTCCAAATTGGCCAAAGCACAAAGTTATATTATTAAGATACACATTTGTGGTAGAATTATATACATTGGTATCATTGTTATACATAGTTTCAACATGAGACATATCTAAGTTGAATATGCTATGAAATTTGTACCTAATATTAAAAAATCAAATCATTTTTAGATTCCAAAAAATTTTAGGGACTATGACCACTCACTAGGTTGAACTTTTTCAAACTATATTGAGCCAATATACTATAGTAGTTGGTTCAAATTTTGGTATGGTTGAGATGATTAAATCACTCAATATTTCCAAGTTTTCAAGTTGGACTTGATTTTATCATCTAGCCTCATAAGTTTTATAGTGCGAGTTGACTTGGTTCACTCATACTCACTAGGTTATAAGTATGATTGGGTTTCATAATTGAGTTAATCTCAAATTCTAGGTGGCAATTCATCTTTGCTCTAAGGGTAGGGGCATGGGACCTCATATATCTCTTTCTCTCTCTATATTCTTAGATATATGCACTTTATATATTTATATTTATCCTAATCTAAGTTTTAGTGATTCATAATGATATATATTTCAAATAAAATTGCTAATAGGGAGACAGTTGCATATATATGTAGGTGTACTCCTAAACATTACTCTCTTTTAATTTTAATAATTTTAGTGATAAAATTATATGACCTAATTTTATACTATAATAGGCTCTTAGTTTCAGGTTAGTCACCAAAAAACACTCAAGTTGGACTCAAGTAAAGACAAGGTGTATTATACATACAAAAGTATGAATTTATTTTCTTTAAACTAATAATTTAATTACTATATTAAAGAGGGTAGGGATGTAGACACTATTTATAAATTATATATCACCTCAATCTTTTACACTTGGGAAACATAAACCTTGGTTATTACTATAAATTATAGACCTTTTTTTCTTCTATAATTCTTGCATCTACTCTCTCTTATGCCCATTGGCCTATCTCTTAGTCCAACCAAAATTATATTGAAGAACCAAGCCTTATATATTTCCCAAAATGCTTTAAACCTACTTATCTTATGCCTCTTCAAGTTCTGATCTTGTACCTAATTTCTTACTCCTTGGACACTTGCATCTTAAACAAATACCTACATTGACATAAGTGTCCTATTCTAACGTAAATGTTCAGTGACAAAAAATTCATCTAATTTGTAAATTAAGTTTATCCTAATGGTCAAACTAAGTGTCTAATGTGAGTTATTATCCAAAGGGATTGGTATAAATATAATATAAACCCTCATTCATTCCTCACCTAGAAAATTCTTACCTACTCACTAGGCAACTTACCAAAAGCATTAAATCAAGCAGTCAAGTGAGTAAAGCTTCCTTATTTTATCTTATTTCCATATCAGTCATAAGAATATCATATATAAATTTCTAAATTAGTGAAGGAGATTCCCAAGATCTATATTTTATAAGTTACAAGTTAGGTCACTATTGTACTTGCTTATCACAAATTACATGATTCACACATAAGCCAACATGTACATGATAAATACATAATTATAAGGCCCTATTTGGAGTATTGGATATGCAGTTAGTGCTTATTAATAGAGGGGTATTTTGTATAGATTGACAATGTGTGCCAACTAATCCATTGTTTCCATAATAAATATGAGGATGATGAATTAGGGTTTGATCATTCAATGAGGAATGATAGTCCATGACCTAGATATGAATGGACCAAAGTGAAAGCAATAAAAAACCCAAAATAATCCAAGTGGTTGAATCTTATTTTACTATATATTTCATATAAGACACCTAAGTCTGGCCCAAATAGTAGTGTCAACACAATTTTCCAAGGCTAAAGTAAGTGTCCATGACTATATAGGTGATTAATCCAAAATTTGGCAACTATTCTACAATACTCTTCCTCAATAATTCCTTATTATTCTAGATATAAATCTATATTAGAATCAAAACCATAAAATATCTTGTTTATTTTTCATTTTCATATCTAGCATAACTATACTTTCCATTTTTGGCATTTTTCAACATAATAAATTCAATATATGTTCTATCTAAGTTTTGCAATTAATTGGCCTACTATAGAGATAGTTTATCACCCTACTATCCTAGGATATCTCTATCCCAATTAATCTAGATTATGTTATCTAGATTTTAGGGTTAAATAGATATCTAAATAATCCACTAAAATCTCACTATCATCAAATTTCATCATATGTATATGTACTAATGTGCTTGTAAGTGTGCCAATGATACCATATAATGGGTGATCATATGTCATGAGAGGTGGATAAACATTATATTTATAATTAACTTAAGAATCATATTTCGTATTAGTTTCTTTATTATTGGGAAATTCATTATAAAACATTATCAATTTTTATTTTTATTTTATTTGTGATCTATAATTCTTTGTATACATGCGAATGATGCAGAGCACCATAAGGTAGTTTAAGAAGTGATTATGTTTTATAGTGTCATTATGACCATATTTGGTCTTGATTGGGGTGTTAAATGACCTATAGGGTCCAAATGGTGGTGTTAGAGTCATTAGAGCATATTTGAGTTGTGTGATTTAAGATTTTTGGAGTTTTCCTACTAAAATGGCTATTTTGAAAATTTGAATTTCTAAGGCTAGCTTGTGGGGAGTTTTGGAGACTTGTGTGTAATATATTGTTAGGATATTTTTTTAAATGGTCATATAAGGTCTTGGTAAGGTGTGTAAAGGTATCATAACATATAAATCATGGAAAAAAGTAATATAGGCCAAGAAAAGATAAGTTGTAACTGCCACTTACATGAAGTTAGAAATAATGAGAAGTTCTTTGCATCCTAAAAAGTTGAAATGCATGAATAGGTTAAGGTGAGTTATATGTGGCTATAAATTTTCAAAGGAGTCATGTATAGAGGATGGAAAACCTCAATAAAGTAAGAAAAAGATTGACAACTAGTCTTTGAAAAGATAAGGGTATGTATGTGAGAAAAGTGGTGTTGTTGAAGATAATCCTATGAATTAATTATTTTTATTTATTCCTCTTAAGTGAGAGTATTATTAAATAAAATTTAAATTGATTTTATAAATTTTACTATTGAATTCTTATTAAACCCCTATTCTTATCTATTCAAAATCTTTATAGTCACTTAAAAAGATGTCTTAAAAGTAACTTGAGTTCAAACTTAAGATTGGATAAGTTTAAGAATTTAGATAACATCCTCATTAAGGCATTAATTCCATTATAAATGGTGTATAATTTATAAATAATCATATTGAACCTCTTGGGCTTATGAACAAAGCCTACTGATGATAGTCATGTGAGATATCACTAATTCAATGTATTCAAACAAGCATGGTTAGACCTAATTAAGTGGTAAATATGTTATAAAGTCAATAATATTTTTTTAGTATAAAAAAGTGTGTGAAACTTATTGTTAGGTTATGGAGCTAAAAGCTTCACCAGGATGTAAACAAGAGTTACAGAGGTTGCAGAGGTTGCAGAGAGTTGCAAAATGAGTTGCAGGGCAATTGATGTTAGTCTGATCAACCAACGTCAGTTAGATAGCAGTACAGAAGCAACCAACATCAGTTACAAGTCGGCCAACATTGGTCAGGGAGGAGCCGACATCGGTAACCTGTGTGTGAACATGTAGTTTGCATGCAGATTCCAGAGAGTCTATTTTTGTACTGTTAGTTTGCATGTTAAAGGCTAATTATAGTCTTAGAGTTGCGTGTCTAATTATTGTAATTAAGATAGTCTAATTATTGTATGCATGAGATCTATACAATAGACTCATGGGCTATATTGTAACATAGTGCTAGAGAGTAAGAGAGCAAAATAAGCTCCTTCAGAGAGAGGAGAGCAATGGTGTGTTCCTCCTAGTGCCACAGTACCAAGGTGGGTGCTGGTTTGGAGAATTAGAAGGGTTCTTCATGTATGTATGATCTTGGTCAATAGGTGTGCATGGCTTCTTTTGGAGATCTACAATGGTGAGTAAGGTCTAGTGATTTGCAGGTGACAACAGAGAGCAGGAGATCTACTTGGAGTATGGTTGTGTACTTGGTGTACGGGTAGCGTTGTTATTGACTGGTGGAGGTGAACATCAATTCTATATTGGAGTTGATTGTTGTGACCATGAGAGAGAGGGAAGAAGGTCTTGAGGTGTGGCAAGCCTTTGAGGTGGAAGAAGAAGTGGCATCTTCTTTATTGTATTTTCTTCTGAGTGATTATTAATATAATTGTGTATTGTCTCTCATATCCTATGTTGTTTCATATTTCTAGTTACTTATTGATTCTGGTTAAATTTTGTGTTTAATTGCTAATACAAGAGGTAATCATATATGCTCTAATTGGTGGAGCAAGATCCTGACATGTGGTATCAGAGCCTTGTTGTAGGTTCAAGAGCTGATACCAACAAGTGGTATCAGAGCTTTTGGTTGGGTTGACTAACAGGTGGTTCAGATCTGGTAATGTTTTTGATTACAGGTCACTCTCAGGGGTTTTAGATTGAGTGGGAGTATAGTAATGGTAGAAGAAAGTAAGCTACAAATGTAGAAACTGAATAGCACGAATGGTCTGATTGATAGAAAGAAAGAGCAGGTAAAGGAGGATTATTGGTCGATAGAAGATCAGCGTGTAGAAGCAGATGTTGCAGGGGTTGTTGCACAGGTTACTTTGGATAAAGTAGAATCTTTGTTTATAGATTCTTTTGCCTCTTTCCATATAGCCCAAAATAGAGCATCTTTTCATGGGTATGTCTTTGGAGACTTTGGAGAGATTTATTTAGGGGTTGGTGAGCCTTGTCAGATTATTGGCAAAGGGAAAATGAAGCTGAAATTACAGATGGGTAACACACAGGTGTTGAAGAAGGTCATGCAGGTTCCAGTCTTGGAGATGAGTCTAATTTCTTCAAAAAAGTTGGGTGATGGGAGATGCACAGTAACTCTCACAGTGGATGCACTTGAATTAGATAGTGGTAAGAAAGTAGGTATCCTTTATCTATCTACATATATTACTGATTCACCTTTTGTTGCATTGATGTGGCTTTGTAGGCTTGGTCACATATGTAGGAGGCGAATGCATGTTCTTAAGTGAAAGACAGATATCTTTGACAAACTTAAGAACTGGAAAGCCTTAGTGTTCATGGAGGAGATGACGGACAGAGATCAGCTAAGGGGACTAAATTATTTTGAGCAAGGCTATGTTAATTTGAAAAGGGTTTTGACCCAAAAGGAGCTCACAGGTAAAAAGTTGTCACTCACAGGTGAACACAGGTACTGGCATCAGCCAGACAGTAACTGACGTTGGCAACAGGAAGACCAACGTCGATCATACAGGAACTAACATCACTAAAAGGGATACCAGCGTTGGCTAGGGAAATAATGTCAGTAGTTAGGGTCAATGTAGGGAACCGACATCGGTCAGATGCAGACTGGGAGATGGCCGAGATTGATCACTGAAATGGATGGTGGGCGGATAGCAAGCTGTCAAAAAGGTCTTAAACACTCATATCGAGGACTAAAAGGGTAAGTGAACCTCATATTCATTGTTCACCTTCTTTATATTGCTTATTGATGGTCAAGAACTAGGAAAATGTGAAGAGGTAATGCAGGTAGAATCTAGAAACAGTGGGAGCTTGGCATGGATGAGGAGTGTGAGTCCTTGGAGAAGAACCAAATAGAAGTTTGTTGGTGGAGTTGTCAGCTGGAAGAAAGAACTGAAAGATGGATGGATTTCCAAGTTAAAGAAGAGAGTGGATGGATATGTGAGACAGAAGGCCAAGGTATATGGTCTTGAGGAAGCTGCAAGCCAGTGGTATAGGTTTTGACAAGTGGATGACAAAGTAGGGCTTCAGTCAATGTCAGTGTAACCATTGTGTTTGACTTACCAGGTGGATGATGGTCACAACATTATCTTGTTATTGTATGTGGGTGATATGCTAGCAGGTTCGTACATACAGGGTTTTTGCTGAGCTAAAGGTAAGTTAGTTCAGTGGCATGTCATGAAGAATTTGGAGTAGCAAAATTCTTTGGCATAAGAGACATGGAAGATCACAGGTTGATCTCTAGTGGGAGTTGATGTGAAGAAGGTTTTGGCAAGGTTCAAGATGTAGGATGCAAAATTGGTAAGCACACCAAGGGCTAGACAGTTCAAGCAGAGCTTACAACAAGGTTCAAAATCACATGAGGTCTGGTGTAGACTTGAGTTTTCCTAAGCAGTGGGAGTTGTTAGAAAGTTTGGAGCTAATTCAAGGAAGGAGTACTGGAGGGAAGTTCAGTGGATTCTCAGGTATCTGAGAGGGACCAGCAGTAGGGATTCATGTTATGCAGGGTCAAGGTCTTCACTACATGGGCTTGTAGGTTTGGATGTGGCAGGTTACTTGGATGATAGGATAGGCATCATAGGGTGTGTGGTGGTTGGTCTTTAGGATTGATCTTGAAGAGGGATACAAGCCAGGGAATAAATTAGATAGTGTATAGGTACAGGTGCAGCTATTTATCTCCAAGTGAGAGATTGTTAGGTTGTGGAGCTAAAAGCTTCACTAGGATGCAAACAAGAGGAGTTACAGAGGTTACAGGGAGTTGCAGAATGAGTTTCAAGGCAACTGACGTCAGTCTGATCAACTGACGTCAGTCAGATAGCTGTACAGAAGCAACCAATGTCGGTTACAAGTTGGCCGACATCAGTCAGGTAGGAGCCAACTTTGGCAACCTGTGTGTGAACATGTAGTTTGCATGCGGATTCCAGAGAGTCTATTTTTGGACTGTTAGTTTGCATGTTAAAGGCTAATTATAGTCTTGGAGTTGTGTGTCTAATTATTGTAATTAAGATAGTAGAATTATTGTATGCATGAGATATATATAATAGACTCATGGGTTGTATTGTAACACAGTGCTAGAGAGTAAGAGAGCAAAATAAGCTCCTTCAGAGAGAGGAGAGCAATGGTGTGTTCCTCCTAGTGCCATAGTACCAAGGTGGGTGCTAGTTTGGAGAATCAGAAGGGTTCTTCATGTATGTATGATCTTGGTCAATAGGTGTGCATGGCTTCTTTTGAAGATCTACAATGGTGAGTAAGGTCTGGTGATTTACAGGTGACAGGAGAGAGCAGGAGATCTACTTAGAGTACGGTTGTGTACTTGGTATACTGGTAGCGTTGTTACTGACTGGTGGAGGTGAACATCAATTCTATATTGGGGTTGATTGTTGTGACCATGAGAGAGAGGGAAGAAGGTCTTGAGGTGTGGCAAGCCTTTGAGGTGGAAGAAGAAGTGGCATCTTCTTTATTGTATTTTCTTCTGAGAGATTATTAATATAATTGTGTATTGTCTCTCATATCTTGTGTTGTTTCATATTTCTAGTTACTTATTGATTCTGGTTAAATTCAGTGTTTAGTTGCTAATACAAGAGGTAATCATATATGCTCTAATTGGTGGAGCAAGATCCTGACACTTATTTTAATATTTTAAATCTTCATTTTAATGGTCTTGGGTCCTATGGGTCTATGTAAACCCTGTTTAGGGTGTGGAGTAAATAAAAATTTATAACTTCCATTATATCTATTAGAAATGAATGAGAAGAGACATTTAAAATTAGTATATTTAATATTAAGAATATTTGAATATGTGATTAAGTGTAAATGGTGATTCATTTTTACTCTTTTATGTTATTTGAATTTATTCTCAAGGCAAGATACATTATAGTTTGAACTTGAAGAAGTTTGTATATGCACAGTCAGGAAACATGGTTTTTGAATATTTTAAAGTTTTGTTTGGGATTTAATATAGTTTTATAAATATAAATTATATCCACTTATATGTGAGAAACCTGGTGACACTTTCATGAATGAATATTGAAATTGTGTTCGCACTCTCACTACCTAGTCCAGTCAAAGAGACTCAAAATTTGGTAAATCAATGCATTAAAGATTTAAAGAGATTATTAAAAGTTAAATAATTATTATAGAATGTTAAAAATATTTGGGAATAAAACAAAATATTATCATAAAGGTTTTAAGTGTCTTTAAACTCAAAATATCTAAATTTATGTGCACTCAACCTTATACAGGCTTGTGTTAACCAAACTAGGGTTTTGATTCTCGTAACCCCTATAATTTTTGTTTCCACACTTAAAAAATCATAATTTTTTAAATCATATGTTATTAATCATTTTTTATAGTATTATTGTGTTTTTGTGTGGGAACAATATGATCTAGTATGAAAACCAAGACTATGTGGTTGATTAGGCTTAAAAGAGACATGATTGAGAGAAGGGGTGTTGAATTAAGGGGTCTATCTTTGGATTTGTGAGATAAAAATTTGTAATAAGATATAAGATGATAAAGGGTAGCCAAATATGTATTTATATTTCCTATATACTTTGTGGATCATTCAAACCTAGGATTTTTTGTGTAAAAATAGGGTTACACAAAATAGGCCTTAAAGAGAGAAAGTGTAGAAGTAAGGAGAGTTGTTTCTTGGAGGCAATGTTTTTGGGTTGGATGATTGAAGGGAGATATAAATTATCTACTTGATTGACATATTATCCATAGGATATAAACAATAAATTTAGAACCAAATCTGAGGTCTATGAGCCTATGAAAGAAGGTTAAGTTTGAACTATTTAAAGAGAGTAAAGAGATGAGAGATATGTATGAGAGAATGGGGATGTAATATGAAGGGTAAAATTACATATTTATATGAATAATGATACATATTCAATAAAAATGAGGGCTATGAATGCTAAAAAGGCTAGGAGCCTAGTGAAGAGAGATATTGAGGAAGAGAGTTAAAAATGCAAGCAAGTACCTATAAGAAAGAAATAGAGATAAAATTCATTAAAGGCATTCAAGGTATAAATTATATCCATGTAATTAACAAATAGGTTATAGGCATGAGGGTTATACATCAACGAAGCTCAATAATTATGTAATCAATAATACCTTGTGTCTTAGCTTGAAGTATTTACTTTTAGAATGACCTGCAAATTGATGATAATCATAATATACATTACTATCATGTAATTTAGGTTATAACCTACTCATATCAAGATATTATGGTGAAGGGTGAGGGATATGGTTGCACTTGAGTAACTTTTATAATAGTATTTTAATAGGTTGAGGTAAGCATGAAAAATGCCTCTTCTAGGAAGTAGGTAAGAGAAGTTGATTTGTAGGATATGATACTACATTAACAATGGTATTTTCCTAATGTTTGGCCTCTTTATATTTATTTTTTTTAGTTTTGTTTAATTTAGAAATTTTTTGGATTATTTTTAGTAGGTGCACATTTTATTTTTTTCAAAGCTATGAGCTTGAATTCTCGACCTCTCATTTAATGTCTTAACTCATCAAAATACTTTAATTTATTAGATAATATGGACTTATGGGGTGATGCAAGGAAACTTTTATTGAAGATGTATTGTAATTAAATTTTCCTTATAGGATTGGTCATCTTAGCTAGTTTGATCATATATTGAAGTACATAATCACTAATTGGCTCTTTTGATCCTTGCTTAAGTTTGGTAATTTTTGCATAAGATAATTTATCATCAATGTTGATAGAGAAATGTGAAAATGATCTAAAAAAGGGTTGAATGATCTAATTTAATGGAGAGGGAGGTCATAAAACCATAATAAATCATATTCTTTTAGACTTATTGGAAATAGATAGATCAATAATTTATCAATGGATGCATAAATTAAGGATGATTTATGGAAGGATTAGATGTGTTGTTTAAAGTCACATTTACCATTAAATAATGAGAGTTTGGGATATAAAAAACCTATGGGTAAATTATAAGTTTAAATCTCTAGGGTTAATGAATTATGATGAAAATTATGTGGATGCATTGAATGATTAGATCTATAATAACCTTGCTTTAACTACAACACCTAAGCCTATATATTTGAAAGAGTCTACTTGAGTGAACATATAATATGTGAGGTTGATGATTAAAAGTACATAATCATTTTAGGATGGGCATAGGTTGACTTCATAGGAATAAGCATGGAAGAATGATGGGCATCTTATGTTTCCCACACACTTTGGGTAACTATCACATGTATTTGGAGGTTTATAAGTAGGAATAATATATACATTAGTGGTATGAATACATGTGTTGTAATTGATACCTCATGTTGATAAATATCATGGAATGGATCATATTTTTCTTCATTTGTACTAGTTTGAGTAATTTTTTTGTTTGCTTCC
>JARHVA010001119.1:1215000-1345000 GCA_037957365.1 Torreya grandis | reverse complement strand
TATAAATTTTGTTTTATAATTGGATAGGAGCATAAAAATGGATAGGAGTGGCACTAGTGCTATAGTCCTTGTCCAACACTATTATCTTGAGGATTTGAGTTTTTTAGTTTTTTTTAGCAGGTCTATGTGATCTTGTCTCTAAAGTTTCAGTAGATAGAAGTCTATAAAGCTCCCTATAGAGTATATTTTATATTCAAAACCTATCTTATATTATACTTTGACCAATTTAGAATAATCTAGTGGGTTAGTGTGTGTAATATTCATTAGACATGGATCCACACCCCTTTGTGTGGGCACGCTGCCTACATACCAATACTTTGAAGAGGGATCAAGCCATATGTAGTTCTCCCTTTGAAAGTTCTAGGTGAAATTTTGATATGATAATGGAATAAAATGATAAAATATGTGTGCTTGAGATGACTAGGGACTGGGGTAAGGATTTGAATAAGCTAGAAATAGTATTGGATGACTATATGCAGAGAATAGGGAAATGTGCTTGAGTAGTCTTGCTTGTATTCTTGCTTACTTTATCATATTTTCCAACCCTTTCAAAATGATATTTGAATGGGATTTTATAGGGATATATTGGTCATGGATTGAATTTTCTCAAGTTAGGTTGACAAGGATAAGGATGGGGAACCAAAATAAATTGACCATTAGGGCTAGAAATGGGCTTGGATAATAGTGCTAAAAGCAAATAATAGTCGCACTAGTGCTATAGTCCAGGTGTGGTGTTACTGTCCTAAGTAGATGAGACGTAAGGGGATTGATTTTTCACATAAAAAGGGGTCTAGCTTAGCTGGAGTCAAGTTTCAAAGGCTATGGATGATTGAAAATCAGTGAAAAGATGCCTATAAAGGTCATGAAAGCAAGCAAGAGGGATTAAGGGTTGGGTGTCATTAGCCATGCTAAAGTTACCAATTTTTGCATTTCATATGACTAAATTTCCCCCCCCCCCCCCCCACCCCATTTATTCTAGTGGTGTAACAAAGTGAAATACTAGGATAAAAAATATATAGAAAGTGTAACTAAACTTATCTGTAAGGGTGAAGCTCATGAAGTTGTGTGATGTTAGGTGTGCATAGAGAGAGCATGCTATGAAGTATGAATTTGCAAGAAAAATAAAGATTAGATCAATTCTTACTAGATAAAATATATCTAAAATAAGAATTTATAAATCTATGTAATAGAGAGAGGAAGATAAAGGAATGAATACACCTCACTAGCTATGCAAACCAATTAAAAACTTGCTATGATGTTGAGTTATGCTGATTAATGTTATATGTGTGCTGAACTAAGTGTAATATCATGAATGGAGCTGAGTGCTCCATTCCCAAAAAGTGGCTCAAGAATGCAAAGGCTACCCCTTTGGCTCCATCATTGCCCACTAAGTGAAGATAGGCAATCATGTGTGTGTGTTGATAAATTCTTGGACTATGTGTTCAATCCCTCTGAATAGGTGGATAAATAATATAAAGGCTAGCTAGTCCTTTGGTTCCATCATTTTCCCATGAAGTGAAGCTATGAACTGATACTAGTATGAAATGTATGTCATATAGATGGATATTGAATCCCATGAATGCACTATAATATAACAATGTTGGCATAGATAGGCAAATGTATGCTAGAAACTAGGCCACTCTTGGCCATTTTGAAATATGGGGATTAGGCTTGTATGAAAGCCACTATAAACTAGTGCACTTGGCTTGTGTGAAAGCCACTCAAAAACTTGAGAAGTTAAGCTTGTATGAATGCCATTCCAAAATGATACCAACCATATATAGATATAATAAGTCACACAACTATTAAAAATGCCTAGGTAATATTGAACTCAAAAAGAAAATAAATAAATGTGCCACACATATTGCCACCAATCACTGGTGTCTAAAAGATGGATTCTAATATTGAAGTTATACCAATTACCCTATCTAAAACTAGAAGTGAGAGCCATCATGCCATGTATGATGTCTCCTATATCTAGATTATCTAAGAAAAACTATACTAAAATAATTGATTTTGGTCTAAATTATAGTTGATAAAACTATAATTGAACTTACCTTTCTATCTATTTCTAGAAAAACTAGTTTTTCTATTATTTGGATAAGATCCTCAAAAGTGGACAATAGTGGCACTAATACTATTATCCAAGTTGGGTGCTATTGTCTAGGGCCAAATCTGGTAACTGTTCTAGATTCTTGACTATTTGCCTATTCTATTTTGACTGGTTTTGATATATAGTTTTTGTTCTGGATGTTCTAAAAACTATTATTTCAATCGTTAGGAGATATGATCTCTATGACAAAACCCCTATTTATTTCCTCCTCTTCTGAGGGTAGGAATGAAGACCCTAAAATGAATTCCCTCAAAATAAAGAACACTACAAGTGTGTTATGCTACAAAGATACATGGTATAGTAATGATATTCGACAATATATCTCAAGATATAACATGATTTATATTGAGAGATTATTAGATCAATAGGGGTATGCCTAGATAGATGTAATAATGTAATAGCATGTGAAATGTATTAAAATAGAAATGAAATTCTAGTTAGTTATTAGTTGGATGGATGGAGCATGATGTCCATCATGACATCCAAGAAAGCAAGATAATGCATGATGTGGATCATGCCATTACAAATAATGAAAATCAAACAAGCACACAAGGCAATAAGAAAGAAGCATACAAGGGTGGCCAAGGGGCCAAAAAAATAAGGGACATGGGCAAATGTCACTCAAACTAGAAATCAAGCATATAAAGCATGTTCAAATGCCATATATATATATATATATATATATATATATATATATATCACTGAAATAAGCAAATTTGGCATGAGGGCCATAATCACATAGAAGAGTATAGGCAAAGGGCATTGAAAAATGTCCTAAGGTACACACATAACATAAAAACAAAATACATTGGCAAATGTCCTAAAGCACATATAAGAGATAATCAAAAACTGAGAAATGCAAACAATTTAGCTACACAAAGCAAGAAAGGAAAGTATGTAACAATTAGAAATACAATTGCATCTAACTAATCAAAGCAAGAGGGAAAGTATGCAAGACATGTTAGTACAAGACTAGGTATATGCTAATAAATACATAAATTATATATACTAGTGAGTATTTATAGAGTAATCTATGTAGGCTAGTAAGTAATGTACATCAACATGATAACTAGAGTGTGTGGTGTATGGATGACATAACTTGGATGGTGTAGTCATGTAGAAGATGACCCTAGTGGGTATGCATATCAATGTATGTCATGATGTAGAAGTAGGATTCCCTCTCAATGGGTGGAGTGAAGAAATTAAAGAGCTAGATGTCATTACACATACTCAAAGAATATCAAGTGAAGCATGGTAATGTAGATAAATTGACAAACAATAGCATAGAACAACAAATGTAAGTCTAGCATGATAGTAGCGATGTAAATCATGGATGATGCATACAATCAAACTTTTTTTAGTGTTTTGACATATATGAATGTTTTTATGTTTTTGATATGTTATATTATTTTTGTATTTTCTAAGATTTGAGCTATGTACAATCAATCACAAGAAGACTATGTACAAGTAATACTAAGAAGAAATGATATTAACTGATGAGTCTCATAGGAGACTCCTCATTATGGTGTCATGTATCAAACAAAGGAATCATGTGTGATTAAACATGAGGGAATGGATGTGAATATGACACTGAATATTTGGATTCATTGTCGGTATCTTAGAAATCACAATAACCTATATTTTTCCACTCATTGTTATCATCTTGATTTTGAACCACTGGAATGATAGTGTTAACATTTATTGTATCTAGATATTTTCCTTTGATAAATTGTATTTGTGAATGATTTTCCATAAGATTTTCAACAAATCCTAAACCTTGGTGACAAACATTATCAACTACTAAAATAGGAGTAGTGATGTCTTGAGCTTGCTTGCCCAACCCTTGACCTTGATAATCAAACTATTGTAGATATTTTAACCAAACCCATACTGACTTGAAAGTTGAGCCTCAATTTGGAGAGGTATATTTACATATTTTTCATGCTTTACCTATGCTTGTGGTAGTACTCTTTGCTCTGATTTTCATTTTTGATCCTTTTGTTGTTTTAAGTTATGCTTTGGTAACCACTTGTGTACTATTTCTAAATTTGATCCTTTGTGATTGTGTTCTTATGTCACTATGGATTGATTGATTGATTTAACTTAAATAGGGTATTAATTATAAATTATCTATTGTATATGTTATTTCGAGGCAAAACATGAATATATGTGATGCCCATGTATTATATGATATACACAATAATATCTGGATCTTCTCACTAGGTGTAGAGGAGGTAGTTTGATCAAGTTATATTTAATTATTTCCTTTAGTAACTCAATTTAAATCTTATTTTATCATTTAATGTCTTTTTAATCACTAGTTGTAGAGTTACTTTGTTGTGATTTCTTATTTTGATATGTAACATTACTTGCGACCAATTGACTAAGTGAAGGTGTATATACATGACTGACACTAGGGTATATTTGAGGCTTGTGTATTGTAATCCAATTTTCCAATTTTGTTATCTTTGCATGTAATATCTGATTTTGCATTTGTAAATCTAAAAATAACTTATTCATACTGGCGATTTGATCCCTTAGAGTCTCATAAGTACAAACCCTATTTATTTTTGATTGGACATGTAAGCACATATGTTGAAGAGGTTTTGAATAATCTATAGGCTAAATGTATGCATTAGGAAGAGTAGTATATGCTTAATTGCCTTGTGGGGGGTGGGGGTGATAACATGGACCTGGTTAGAGGAAAGTAGCTATCACCCTCTTGGGGAGAGGAGGAGAAGGAATATACTTAAAAGTTGCCAAAGAGTTAGATACATCTGGGTAGAAACCATGTATATGAGATGAAATGCATGTAATTTATATTTAAATATGATTATACAAAATATTCCACATGAGAGATAAAAAAAAAGGGATATAGAGCATGCAAATTTTCACTAATGCATAGAAATTTTTTACATGTGCTATGATATGTCTAACATGTGTAACAAGATAAACTTGATTTTTTTTCCATATGAGAGATAGAAAGTAAGGGATAGATATCAAGAAATTGTGCATGAATTTATAAAATTTTTTGACATGAATTAGAACATTTCTAACATGTTTATCATGATAAACTTGAAATTTTTTCCATCTGAGTGAGAAAGATTATGCAAAAGGAATATTGAAATTTTGTGCATTTTTAGCAATGAATTTTGTAGTATCATCCCTTATTATAAAATGTAAGAATGAAATGAAAATAATGAAGCTTTGTAATAGCATATGGTAAACTTCATCATTCATGTACATGATAGGACCAATGATGGTCTCCTTATTTTTTGCAATAAATGTAGGAAAAATTTGTAAATAAGTGATATCCATTTTGGAAATCTAATTTTATAATGTTAGGTGATATCTCAAAAGCAATAAGACCTAGTATATTCAACTTAGGGTTTTTAAAAATTAATTATTTTTGAAAATTACTATTGAATTTTGAAATTTAAAGTGAATTTTTGAGTGAAATATGCAAGTAAAAAATAAAAAATTTATTGAAAAAATTGTGATTTAAAGAGACCTAGTAGATGTAGCTAGGGTTTTGAAAAATAAGTTTTTTTGAAAATTTAATATTGAGTTTTGAAATTTAAAGTGAATTTTTTATTTTAATATTCTAGTAAAAAATTAGAAAATTATTAGAAAATTACTAGGAAAATACTGGGACATAGTATGGGCAACTAGGGTTTGAAAGAAAATTATTTTAAAATTACTACAAAATTTTAAAATTTAATGCTAATCTATGATTTTATTATGTAGATAAAAAATTTAAAAAAATATATGATAAATTAGTAAGAATTTTACCCTAGGGTTTTTATGAGCAAATGAAGTAAGTCAGGTTCACCAAATGATTTAACAATTTTGGGAATAATTGGGGTTTTATTCCTAATTTAGTTAAAGGGTATAGATCAATAAATTAGTAAATAATATGTGGTAAATAAGATACTAATTTGTGAAATTTATTGGTAATTATATATTTTCTAAAAATAGTAATAAGATGGAGAAAATAAGACTTAGCTTAAACTATGTTGATCCGACTAAGACAAGATGTGAAATTCACTATGTAATCCTAGGAAACTATCACAAATAAGATTTTGACTTTCATTTTTTGATTGGAAAGTAGAATCAAAAGTAGATAGGATTGGTACTGACATCGTAGTCCTTATCTGATGCTATTGTCTTGAGGATATAAGCTTTTTGGGTTTTGTTTGATAGGTCTATGTGACCCTATCTCTAAAGTTTGAACAAGTGAAAGTCTATAGAGCTCCTTATAGAGTATATTTTATCTTCAAACCCTATATTTCATTATACTTTAAATAATTTTGAATAAGAGGGGGGTTAATGTGTGTAAGATTCACTGGACGTGAATCCATACCCCTTGTGTGGACATGCTGCCTCCATACTAATACTCTAAAAAGGGATCAATCTATATGTAGTTCACCCTTTAAAAGTGCCTGGTGTAATTATGATATGAGAATACAAGGTGTCATTGAGATGACTAGGGACTAGTGTAAGGATTCAAATAAGATGAAAATAGTATTAGATGGCTATATGTACAGAATAGGGAAATGTGCTTGATTAGTCTTGATTGAATTCTTGTTTACTTTATGATATTTTCCAACCATTTCCAAATGATCTTTGGATGGGATTTTATAGGGATCTATTGGTCATGGATTGAATTTTCTCATGTTAGATTGATAAAGACAAGTATGGGGAACTAGAAACAATTTATTGTTAAGCCCAAAAATGGGCTTGGACAATAGCATTGAAAGTAGATAGTAGTGTTAGCAATGCTATAGTATGAGTGTGGTGATACTGTCTTGAGTAGACAGGATCTAGGGGGATTAATTTGTCATGGAAAGAGGGGTTTGGCTTAGCTGGGATCAATTTTGAAAGGCTATGAATGATTGAGAATTAGTGGCTTATGAGGGTCATGAAAGCAAGCAAGAAGGACCTAAGGGTTGGGTGTCATTAGCCACACTCAAGTTACCAATTTTTGCATTTTATATGACTACAATAGATATAAAATGAGGGGAGCCCTAATGGGCTATTATCTCAATGGTAGATGCTACCCTTGATAATTTCATCATTATGCTTGGGATGTGAAGGCTACTAGCCACATGGATAATTTAATGTGATCATCAATTCCTCACCTACAGATGTGGATCATCTAAGGCACTAGCATGGTACACTCATTCTATTTGAACCAAAGTTTAAAACTAATTTTAATATTAGGAGGATAGTTTTAGGATTTTCCAAGACATCTTAACAAGATTGAATGCACACATGAACACTATAGAATAGGTGAGAGAGAAAGTGCAAATCATAACAATGCATAAACATTCTTCATTAAATTTGGATGATCAACATAAAGGGAGAGAGGTATATATATAGGTGAGAGAGAGAGAGAGAGAGAGAGAGAGAGAGAGAGAGAGAGAGAGAGAGAGAGAGAGAGAGAGAGAGAGAGAGAATCCAATATTCCCAAATAACTCAAATGGCCTCTAAAATCCTAAGCAAGCATAATGAACTATGTAAGAAAAATTCATAAGATAAAATTATACACTAACACCCCCCTTTAAGCATAACTTAGGTGGGTAGGAGAATTGGGTCCCAATAATGAGGCCTAATGAGGTACCCAAGTATATAAAAATGATCTTGGTATCCTAAAAAACATGAAGGATATATGCCTCCATAAAGAAGAGAGAAAAGGTAAGCACAAAATGTTGCATGATGAATACTATAGTAGGTCATTCTGTAACAAATGTTATATCTTAATTTTAGAAGAAATAAACCATGAGCTATCAAAATGATAAATTCACACTCAAGTGGAATGCAGGTAGAAATCAAGATGTATATCTATGGGAAATGCTCGTATCACATGACTAACTATAGAAGATGGAAATTAAGAATCATATAAGGGGAGAGAACAAGAGGGTTTATAAGTACATTCATTGCATCCAAAGGAGAAGAGTGACATGAAACATTCCTTGAAATAATGTCCATGAAAAGAGGAGATAAAGTCTCAACAACCATCAAAACTAAATATTGGTCTGCAAATGAAGCACTCAGATCTGCAAGATGAATGTCCATAAGAACGTATGAGTAATCTATGCTCTTAATGTGTATGCTCTCACTAAAATCTGTAAAGTCCTCTAAAATGAAATTTTGTGAAGGATCTAGAAGAGAAATAATCTGAATAGGAATGGATTTAGAATCTACAATGAGAAAACTAAGGTATATCATAATCTCATCCTATAGTGGGGGCTTGTTAGAAGGAAGAGGAATGTCCACCATGGTTGTGTGATCATAAGAAATAGAAGCAAGAGGAGAGAGTAAAATAGTCTTAGAAGAGATGATAAGAAGAGGAAGAGGAGGTATGATGTAGGTCATAATAAGATCCCCAAATAGACTCTAAAGAGTGCTCCAACTAGTGAAGGGACATTTTATATGCTCCACATGGTGGTGTAGATCCTGTAAAACATTTATTGATAAATGACCATAGACACATCCACAAGAGTTTCTTAGTCATCATATTGACTTGGGTTAATATGAGTAGGAATATTTCCATATAATAATGGAATAAGTTCTTGATCCATGAGTGAATGTTCCATATACACACACCATGAAACATAATTGGTCTTCCCAAGAAAGACCACTAGTTTAGACTCAACCTTCCTCCTCTACAGTGTCTCAAATAGAGTCATCATGACTATGAGAAGACACTAAGGAAGTGAAATATTACATGGTACAACTATAATGAACTCTTGAAACATGCTCATGAATGGGACGTTGAACATAGCCAAGAATGTGTCCAAGTGAGTAATCAGTGCTAAAGTGATGAGGGATAATACATACTTAGAATGGGGACGCCAGACATAGTAAAAAATGCATTCATGAGTGAACAATTAGTGCATGAAGTATAATGTAGAAAGTAGTAGGGCCCACATCATAGGTAACCCCTTGAATATGTAACTTTATAAATTTAGTGTGTTTATAATAAAATAGGACCAATGGAATGGAAATGAAAAATAAATCACTTTTTCAAAAATCAACACTTAAATCTGAGTTACCAAGCAAAGGTTATAGTTAATAACATTTCCCATCATTAATGACCTATTTAATGAAATTTCACGTAAAACATTAAAATAATTGACCAAACAAGGGATAAGTTAGCCTTCTAGCCACTTGTTGGAACTAGAATTCAATGTCAAACCTCCTCAAGATAATAAAAGTCAAAAATAACATGCCCATCTACCCCTATGTGCTTTTTACAATAAAAAGGCTTATTTTGAAGGTGTTTTAATTAAAAAATTAAAGCTATTTTATAAAATTTAAAACATGTTTTTAATTTTTTAATGATTTTAGCAATGAAAAAATAACTATTAAAAAAAATTAGAAAATAGCATATTTTCGAAAACACATTTAGGACAAACTTAGGTTTTCATCTTTTTTTTTGATTTGGCAAATGAGGAGAGTTGGGCCTTACCAAGATGCATGCACAGGGCTAGAAAGAGAAGAATTTTAGGTGCCACTAGCTTATGAGGCACAAAATAAAATTCTAATTTATCTTTAGAGAGAGAAGACCACCTAGCTAGACACCACCATTAGAGGGAAGAACAACAAAAAGGTGGTGGGAGGATTGTAGGTCAGGCAAGTAGCTGGAATAGTTTGGTGAGCTATGTAGAGTAGTATTTGACTTTCAGATTAACACATAGAATATGTCTTCAAAGGATAGGTCTCCACATAGGTTTTTAGGTCTACAAATTTATTGATTCCAATATACTAGAACAAGAGGAGGTAACATCTAATTCATGGGTAGACCAAATCTAAGACCAATGAGTGGTTTTGACCATGTAGATAAGCTTTAAACTACCTTTTTATTCTCTTATCTACTCTTAAGGATGGATTGATCTTTGAAAACTCAATCTATTAATACCTCCTTATAGATATAAACAACTTACATGACAATACAAACAAAAAAATGTGAATGCCTAGGCCAAATATCAAGAAAATTCTAATAATATACTAGTTGGATGGTGGGTGGTAGCAAGGGCTTTAATAGCATGTAGCTATTTGTAGAGGCCATGATCTCCTTGAATGGTAGAAAAGAAAAGTTAGATATATGTCAGTTGAATCTCCATAATGGAGAAGTGCCAAGGAGGGAGGCATGAGGTTACAAGTGGTTAGGATAATAATGCAAAGAAAATAACCAGAATGCCAAAACCAAGATACCAAACAAATAACCAGGATCTGTAAGGCCTCTAATCTCTATAAAATAAATAAATCCTCAAATACTTTACCTAGATATAGGTTTTATGTTTAGAAAATTTTATGTACGAATTTGCATGAGTTTTCAAGAAACTCTACTAGACACCCTTAAGTATGGTCGAGTTAAACAAAAAACACTATCAAAGAAATCAATGTAAGAATATCACTAAGGATGTTAATAAAGGAAAATGACCATCAAGGGAGGCTCTAATGCTATGCCAAATTTCTCTAAGACCTCTCAACAAGATTAAATACACACAAACATTATGGAATAGGTGAGAGAGAAAGTTCAAAATGCAATAATGCATAAACATTCTTCATTAACTCTAGATGATCAATACAAAGGGAGAGAGGTACATATATAGGTAGGAGAGAGAGAGAAATCCCCACATTCCAATGACTATGGGACTAATCTTCCCAAATGATCCAAATGGCCTCTAATACCCTAAGAAAGTATAATGAATTATGTAGACAAAAATGTTATGACAAAAGTCGACACCAATAAATAAATGGGGTGATTTAGGTGAGATATAATGTAAATCAAATTTTCTATTCATTCATGGGATCTAGGAATTCATAGTTAGCCAAAGTATTCATAACTATTTTATTTTCAAGAATTCATAGTTCATAAAGTAGAGGAATAATAGGCTTACTTTAGTCTGATTTCAAATTTAACAATATAGTCACAATTTATAATACAACTAAAAAAGCTAAGTACTTATCTATTTGTTTTACTTACTATATTTAGCCTATGCCACGTTTCAAATCATTGAAATAAATTTCAATGTTTTATATTTAAATGTATGCTTGAATACCATATCCAATAATCTAAATTATTCTTCTAGTTTATATCCTATTATATTTAAAAAAATTAAATTAGCATAAAACATATTGATGAACCTATACACGTATCAAACCATGTCAACCCCTAGGTCTTCCCTAGGGTTTCATCCTTCTAGGATTTTAAATTTTTTCATTAAGGTTTGATTTTTAGACTTTATTCCTAATTATTTTCACTTTTATAGGTAAAAATCTTAATATTTTTTAATTTTTTTCCATAGGGTTTCATGTTTATACACATATTAGGGATTACTTAATTTAGGGTAATTTCTTGATTGGAAAATATTTAGAACAAAATGGATCTATTTTTGAATTGCTACATATTTTTTCTCTAGTCAAATTAAGTGCATAAAAAACATAATTTTGTTCACCAAAATGCTATATAGACTCTATGTATTTTGTAATTTACTAATTTTAGTAAATTCTATATACAATTAAAATGGTATACCATTTTTCAAATTAATTTATATTTTTATATCTAATGATATTTATCCATAACCTATTTTGGATTCCAAACATTCGACATGGTTTTATTTGTGTGGTTAGTTCTTTATTTGATCCTTATCAAGTTATGCTTTTTACCCTCTTTTCACTTTTAAAATTATATTATTTTTTAGGGTTATAAAATTTATTTTTGTTTTTGATCTAATTTTAAACTCCACATGTTTTAACCTAAAAGTTGTGATAACTACCATCCATCTATAATGGATATCTATGCTATAACTATCCCAAGAGGTAGGGTGCATCCTCCTAATGAAAATTGTGTGTGCTTTGAATCTTCCCAAAATATGAGCACTATTGTATCTAATGAGGCTATTTTAGATCAAATAAATACTGTGAGGGAATCCATATAGATTATTTAAAATAAAGTTACATCAATTGAAGATAATATTGCACATACCCATAATCCAAAGCATCCTAGTGTCAATTTTAGCTTTGCATATCCATTATAGAACTTTTTGCCCCAAAGGAATTCATCTCAAGTATGGGTTGATAAATAATACATCTATGAAAACTAGGACAAAAAATTCACCCAAGCTTAATATTACTTCACTAGAAAATATCCAAGAGACACAACATCAGATATGCCCACCCTTTATGATAATAAAAACACTATTGTACTCACCATAGACTTATGGGACATCACAAAAAATAGTGTCAGCATATCATATAGAAATTAAATGATAATGGTAGTTGTACATTAGATAAAATCCATTCAAGCACCACCATATTCAAATTTACCTTCCATAAGTGGGAAGCCTAATATAGTAAAGGTACAAAAGGAACAATAAGAGAAAGAAAAGGTATAAAAAGAAAAATTTTAATAATAAAAGGTACAAAAGGAACAATTGGAACAATAAAAGATACAAAAGGAACAACTAGAACAAGAAACATTACATAAGGGACAATCAAAAATGGTACAAAAAGAACAATTATAAAGGGAAAATTTATAAAATGAAGCACATGTGGAACACAAGAGTGTACTTATGAATAAAAAAACCCAAGGAATCAGATTTTTCTAAGAAATAAGTTGAAAAAAAGATGTGCCTAACAAGATCAATGGGGAAAACTATACAACATTCCTCATATCTAGATATTTTTATTGATTTTTATTGAAGATAATGATAATATGAGATGTATTGAAGAACAAGATAAACCAAACAAATTATCTCTCTCCCAATATCATGATCACATATATGATTATGCTTATGATTATCAAGTGGATTGGTGTGATAGTGATGAATAAAATTAAGATGAATTCAATAAAATTTATTATATTCTAAATGAAGATACATTGAAGGAATTAGAAGATGATGTTAGGATAAAGATATGCATGTGGAAATTATCCTCAAAACTATAGAGGGAATATATGTAAAACATAAATTAAACCAAAACAAATCAAAAAATGATAATGCAAACCATAAGACAAGATCTATGTGGTTTACCAACTTGGCTATGTACATGGAGAAATGATCAGCTATTATTTGCATCAACACTTAGATAATAAACTAGTGATAAGAACATGCCACTCACACCCTATCAATCTCTCACAAGCTCCTTGTATTCAATGCATACAAGCTTACAACAAACTAACTCCTTAACTTCACAAAGCATATAAAATTCAAGAAAGTCTAACTAGTATTCAACTCTCAACTCATATAAAACAATGGAATGACATCCATACTTATAGATTAAAAAAAGATAAGGAGAGAGATAAAATGGGGTGAGAGAAAGTATGAGGCCACATTTCCATGTGGGCCAAAATGAGTACTATTAAACATGATTAACACTATGTGAAAGGGTCAAAAGTGAATCTTCCACTTTAGAAAATATCACTTCCACTTTCATATGCTTCCAAATATGTCATCTCACTCCAATTGTGATGCTAAAATATCAATAATGAAGTCTTATAATCTTCCTCCCATGTTCACACAAACTTTCAAAAGATTCCAAACCATCTTTTGACTTATCTCACATGCCAAATAAAGATTCTAACTAAGGGTGGCACCCCAAATATTCCTTGTCTCAATTATCACTAAAATACAAAATCATGTCAATTAAAAATGAAAAAAAACTTATCTCTTAGTGGATTACTAAAACCCACTCCATCACATGTATTATATCACATGAGAGATCCTCTTTTGGGCCATGCCACATCACTTTCTTGCATCATTAATTGTATCACCTACCACCTCTCCTACATAATCATTTCTAACTCATCACTACCACCTCATCACATAAATAGTGTCTATGAGTAGTAGACTATGAATAATGAATTATGAATAGTGACTTCATAGTTAAAAATTATCCCACTTGAATTTAATATTCACAACTTCCTATTGTTGCATCCATTGAACCAATTTCTCATTATAATTTTCTTAATCTTTGAAGACCAACTAAAGTTGAACAAGCTTTCAAATTCCATTTTGTAACCACCTTTGTTATAATTTTTTAATAATTTTCAGTTGTATGCATATTCTCCATCTTCAGTTGCTCCTTCTCTAATATTGACCAAATGAAATGATACCTCAAATAAATATGTTTAGTCCTAGAGTGAAATGTTGGGTTCTTGGATAAATGAATGACACTCTAACTATCACTAAAAATTATCCATTTTATTTTTTGGTGTCCTAACTATTATATTATAATTTATATTTATATCATCTCCTTATTTTGTTTTGCAACACTAACATACTTAGCCTCTGTGGTAGAAAGTTCCATCACTTTCTTTAGACATGATATAAAACTCACCATTGCACCACCCATAGTGAACATATACTTGATAATGCTTATCCTACCATCCATATCACTTGCCATGTAAGAATAAACATATCCCTATCAATTAATAAATAATACACCAAAACTCAACACTGTATCTATGGTCCCTTTCAAGTAATGTAGAATCCACTTTACTAACTACCAGTGTTTCTTTTTTGGATTACTCATGAATCTAATCACCACTCCCACTACATATGCAATGTATGGCCTTGTACACACCATTGCATATATAAAACTAGAAATTGTTGATGAGTAAGGTGTCTTGTACATGTTATTCCTCTTTTATTATGTCTTGGGAGATTGGGCCTTTGTTGATTTGAAGTGGCCCACCAAAGGTGTCCCAATCAGTTTCACATTCTGCATGGTAAAACTCTCTAATGCTTTCTTAATTTACTCTCCTTATGATAGTGTCAACCTCCAATTATTTATATATCTATCTATTCTCATCCCAAGGATATACTTAACAAAACCTAGATCCTTCATAGCAAAAGAATCTCCCAATTATCTCTTGAGTACATTAATATCTTTCATGTTAGAACTTGCCACCAACATGTCATACACATACAAATGTAAGATAATATAGCTACCATTTTAAAATTTATTAAATACACATAATGGTCAAAATAAAATATAGAATACACTTGTTCCATCATAAAAATGTCAAATTCAATATACCATTGCCTTAGAGCTTACTTAAGGCCATACAAGTTATTCATCAATTTACACACAAACTTCTCCTTATCATCAACATCAAAACCTTGTGGCTACTCCATATGTATCTCCTCTTAAAAATACCCTTGAAGGAAAGAAATATTCACATCCAACTATTTTAAATATAAGTCATCCACTCCAATTATACTCAAAATAGTTCTAATAGAAGTCATTTTAACCTTAGAAGAAAATATTTCATCAAAATCCATACCTTTCTTTTTGTAAATCCTTTCACCACCAATATTGCCTTATACTTATTTTTACCTCCATTTTCCTCCTTCATCTTGTATACCCAATTTTTATACAATGCCTTCTTTGCCCTTTGGAAGCTTCACCAAAACCCATGTCTTGTTCATCATGAGAGAGTCATACTCCTCGTGCATTGCTTGCTTCTACTTCTCCTTGACATCAAACTACACTGCTTCTTTAAAGGTATCTAGATTACCTCCACTAATAAGTAACAAATAATTTAAAGGATAAAACCTTGTAGGTGGTATACTTACTCTAGTATATCTTATCACAATAAAGGTTTGGGGATTCTATTATTGTTTCACATTCTAAACTGGTACTTTTGGGACATTTTCATTTGTGATGTCCTCCAACACTGTGCACTCCTTGTTGTCTTCCTCTTGCTTATTTTATAGAAAATATTCCATATACATGAATTACTCATTGAATATGACATCTCTAATCATGATTATTTTCTTATCTTCCTCATTCTATAATTTAAATCCAAAGTCATTAGTACCATAGCCAATAAAAGTACATTTTTAAGATTTAGCCTATAGTCTAGACCCATTATTTTTATCATTATAAGCAAAAGATTCACAACTAAAAACTTTTAAAAAAGAATAGTCTACATTCTTACCACTCTATTCCTCCTCTAGTAGCCACCATCCAAGTTACTTGAAGGTTCTTTGTTTATTAGGTACATAGATGTATCAATAACATCCACCCAAAATTGTAATAAAAATCATGCATGCAATCTCATATCTAGCACATTCCATGATAGTTTTTTTCATCCTATTTAACACACCATTCTATTGTGATGTTTATAGAACTATCTTCTACCTATGGATTCTATTTATAGAATAGTAGTTATCAAACTCCTTGCTACATTATTCTCCACCATTATCTGACTTGAGGCACTTGAGCTTTAAACCTATTTCATTCTCACCTAAATCTCTTCATTTATTAAATGTATCAAACACATCAGATTTTTTTCAATGTAATAAATACAAAACTTTATAGTTGCATCATCAATTAATGTAACATAATACCTTGAACCACCAAGTGAAGATACTTGAGCAAGTCCCCATACATCTATATGCACAAGCTCTAACTTTCTCATCTTCTTGATTGGTCCAAATTTCAAAAATTGTACACATTTATATATTCCACACACATAATTCTTACAAAATTCCAAGTTAGTTTCCTATAGACCTAGTAATTTAACCTTTGAGTGAATAATCTTCATTCCCTTTTCATTCATGTGGTTAAGTCTATAATTCCACAAAGCTACATGTGCACCTAAGTCATCTATATCACAAGATGCATTAGTGCTAATAGTGGATAAATATAAATTATCCACCTTATTACCTCATGGAACTACTAGATCAGCCTTGGTAACCTTCCATGAGTCATCAGTAAAAGTGACCCCATAACCATTACTTCCCAACTATCTTGCAAAATTAAGATTTCTCTTCAAACTTGGAACATGCCTAAAATATTTAAGCACCCAAGTGTTTCTATTCTAAAATTTCATGTTAACAATTCCTTTTCCAATAATTATGCAAGGTTCATCATCACCAAGATAAACATGTCCAAAATTTCCTTGAACAGAATCTCTAAAATAATGTTTATTAGGAGGGACATGAAAAAAATCTCCTAAATCTAAAACCCAAGATTCATTAATATTATCTAAATAAATTATTAGTGAATCTTGTAACACTTCACTTGCTAGATTTGCCTCTTTGTTACCTTCATGTTGGTTCTTAGTTATTTTTCCATGAATAACCCAACAATATTTCTTTGTATGCACTAGATTTCCATAGTGATAGCATTTCATCTTGCTTATTGATTTTGATCATGACCTCTTCCTTGATTTCCCATAGTTTCCTCTTCCTCTATTCTTATATCTTTCTCTAGTCTTCATATACAATATAATTCATGATGTGGACATTTCACCATTGGTTCTCCTTTGTATTTCCTTGCTTAGGATCACACCCATCACATCCTCAAACTTGAGTTTGACATTGTTTGAGATAGAGTTGCTCACCACCATGACCAAGCTCTTCAAGCTCTCAAGAAAATAACATAGAATAAGAAGAGCCCTAAATTCATCATCAAAGTTAATATTAATAGAATTCAATTGTCTTGTAACTATGTTAAAATCATTGAAGTGATTTGCAATTGAAACATTTTCAGACATTTTCATATTATACAATTTATTCATCAAGAAAATTTTATTAGATGCAGAGGGTTTTTCATATAACTTCCCTAGTGTGTCCTTCAAATTTTATGTAGTCTTCTCTTAGGATATGTTTAAGGAAACTATAGATACCAAGAATAAATAGATTGTTCCAAGTGATTTTTTATCCAGTAAATCCCAATCCTCATTTGACATTATTGTTAGCTTCTTGGTTGCACCTACCAATGACAAGTAGAGCTTATTCTAAAAGAGGTATTCCTCCATCTACATCTTCCATAAACCAAAATTCTACCCATTGAATTTTTCCATCTTTTATTTGTCATATACAATAGCTCCCACTCAAGATAAAATCCTTAGCTTCCTGTAACTTAATCATCAACCAAAAAAAAAACCTTGATTTGATACCATTTGTTAGGATAATTATATGCATGCATAAATTATCCTCAAAATTATATATGGGGAAGATACATAAAACATAAATTAAAACGAAATAATGTAAACCATAAGACAAAATTTATGTGGTTCATCAACTTGGATACGTCTACTAAGAAATGATCAAATATTTAATTGTAGAAACACTTAGAGAATAAACTAGTGACAATAACTTATTACTCACAACTCTCTAGTCTCTCAAAAACTCCTTGTCTAATGTATACAAGCTTTAATAAGATTAAAACAAACTAACTCACTATCTTTACAAAGCATACAAGCTTCAACAAAGACTAATTAGTCTTCAACTCTCAATTCATATAATACAATGGAATGACATCCATACTTATAGAATTACAAAAGGATAAGGAGAGGGAGAGGGAAAATGGGAAGAGAGAAAATGTGGTGACACATTTCTATGTGGGCCAAAATGAATACTATTAAACATTCTTAACACCATGTAAAAGGGTCAAAAGTAAATATTCCACATTAGACAATATCATCTCCACTTTCATATGCTTTCAAATATGGCACCCCACTCTTCTTTTGAGGCTAAAACAACAATAGTGAAGTCATATCATCTTCCTCTCATGTGTACACAAATTTATAAAAGATGAAACACCATATTTTGACTTCTCCCATATGCCAAATAGAGATTCCAACTAAGGGTTGCACCCCAAATATTCCTTGTCTCCATTATCACCAAAATACAAAATCATGTGCATTACAAATGATAAAAAAACACATCTCTTAGTGGATTACTATGCCCCAATCCATCACATGCATTAGATAACATGAGATATCCTCTTATGGCCCATGCCACATCACCAATAAGCCACATCACCTTCCTAAATCATTACCTACATCACCTATCACCTCTCCTACATAGTTATTACCAACTCATCACTACCACTTCACATGAACTATGATTATGAATAGTAGGCCATGAATAGTGACTTGTGAATAGTGAATTAATACTTAAAATATGATATATATGAAATCACACTTGGTGACAAATGGCATACATATAGGTATTCCATAGTTGAACTCTTGTATTGGTAGAAAAATAATTCATTGTATATTAGCTCTTAGATTTCTTATTGATTCTATTCTTAAATTTTGATGTACTTGTGTCCATATGCACCTACATAGACCATTTTTCTATTCCTTATATTTTTTTTCACTTGGTCCTTTCCTCTTTAATATTTTCCTCACTTTTAAATCCACATTATATATCCTAAAATATATATAGTGCACATATTTATGGTATTATACTTGCTCAGTCTTACATATTGGCTACCTATAAGTGATATTATTTACATTGAATATACAAGATCACATACACTTACATATATAAATTACATGATCAAAAATTAATTATTTCCAAATAGGGGCATGAAAATCCTTATATACGCATAAATTATAAAGATACACTATTATGATTCATATATATAGTGGGGACATATTTATTTATTTTACTTTCTCCACATAGACATGCCTTCACATCTAGTGTACATTATACCTTGACAAATGTTTCAAATTATTAAGATCCCCCCCATTCATATATTTAAAAAAAAATCCACTTGGTGATGTATAGATATTGGGGATAAGTCACAAAACCTTCATAAACTAGTTTCCAATCTAATTGATCATTTGTTCTTGTTTGATTTGATCTTTAATGTTCCATTCCTAGTTCAAATCTTCCCCTAGTCTTGATCACTTTGTTGGTTAGTATCCTTATTCAATTACTATTATAATAAAATTTTTAAGGATATATTGATGGCTTTATGACTCTACTGAGTCACTCATCAGTCATTCTCTACCTCAGAATACACCTTGTTTCATAGGTTTACTCTCTCCTTTGGAGTAGTCTCACTTAGACACTTTCTTAGGTCTTAAGGACCAAATGTTACTTGAGATTTATCTAACTCAATATTTATATTTATATGGTATTAAGGACCATATTAAACCTATCCAAAATCCTTATCATGGTTCCAATACACCTTAACACTCTTTATCACTAACCAGGCTCCAATAGTATTATAAGGCTTGTAGCCTTTTTTTTTTACAATTATGGCTTGTTTGAATAATATAGGACCTTTTTTAAATATTTAATTACACTTTAAATCACCATATATCCCATATTATTTTTTCATAAAATTTCATCACCTAAAACCCCTTATTGATATAACTTCCTTTGTAAAATACACTCCTTTAGGCCTAATTAGGCCTATACCAATAACCCTATTGCCAAATCCATACCTATCCATACACTATGAAACCCAAAAATATTTTAAAATATTTTAAATCCCAAATGAACTATAAATACAAAATTTTATCAAATTTATAGGGATATAACTCTCTCAAAAGACAAAACCCTAGTTCTAGGGTTTTACTAATCCTACATAGTCTGAGGGCTTGTTAAATCCATAACTTGAGTAATTTAGGGTTTAAAAATACAAATTTACATTTTTTATGACTTTTTTGATGTTTTATAACACCTTTAATGGAATTTAATACTCCATAATCTCATTTTATGCTTAAAACTTTAAATTCTTAGTAGACTATGAGGTAAAATTGACTATGCACAATCGGGTTTTAACTAACTTCTCTCTTCAAATTATAATATTATCCTGCCAAGAAACTTATTTATGATATCAAACTATATTTAAAAATATATTTTCCATCCACATCATTTATATACCATCTATTGATCATTCACACCTCCATTTGTGTGTTGACTGTGTTAACAGATTAACCATATTCCCTCAGGGTAGGGGTTTCCATTCAAGTATCTAAAAGTCTCATAAGTTGTTTAAGGATGTTGAATATTAATTTATAAAAAATTATACTCCATAACACAAATCCAATTTTACCATTATAAAAATTAAAAGATAATTCTCTTTACTCATTTTGTAAAGTAGTTGTGCATGTAAGATAGGGTAACTCACAGGTCTGAATATCAACAAAGAGAGTTTATTAAATTTGAGATTATTATAATTATTTGAGGTTAAATAAATATTTATATTATTTGTAATAATACCCAAGACCAAAGATATAAATAATTACTATATAAAGATTAAGGAAAGAGGTCTAGATCTTACAACATACAATGATAATACACCCAAAGAGGGCATTCCCTTTCGCAATGGAAACCTTGCTCCTTTTGTAACCTAAAAAATTGATCAAATTACTCCTTGGATGCATATAAATATGTAAAAACTAATTTTCACACTTTTAAATCCTTCTTACAACATAGTACTGGTCTATGTCTATATAAGCAAGCAATTTACTTTCTTTCATGACTATGAAAATAGGGTACAGGGTTTCCATTAATCTAATGATTTATATGTAAAGTTATTTTGGTTATCTAGTTACTTTAAACCCTTAGAATGTCTCTACCACCTTAGTAATCTAAAATATCTAAGCCATCATAGTATTTACTTCATCTAACTTGGATAAAAACACACAATACTCTCTTTTGCAAACTGTAGCTTATAACTCTTGTTTCAACCTACAATATAACACACATATTAACTTGTTCATAGCCTTAAGGGCATATCAACATAAAAATAATCATATAATAAGACAATTTCACTTAGAGGACATTAATATACTAAAATTTCCTTTATTTATTCATTTTATATTTTATTTTTTACAAAACCACAATCTATAGATGGACTGAATCATCTATATTGAAGAGTTATACAAACAAACAAGCTAGTTAGAAAGCAAATAGAGAATGAATAAGAAAACAAGGTGAGATATTAATATGGGCAAGCACAAACTGAGTTTTCATTTTATAAATAGTAATATGGAAGGCCAAAAATATGCTAATTGACATTGTACAATAGTGAGGATGAAAAGAATGAGAAGTTGCTCTTACATAGTGAGCAAGGTGATGGGAAAAGGCATAAAAAAGTGAAGAAGTTTGAAGAAGAGAAAGAAAAAGAAAGTCTATGAAATCAAAGGATATAGGTTTACATGCATGAGAATCCAATAGATCTTAAGGGAAAATATGAAATCATAAACAAGAAGCAAGCGTCTTTAGACAAGCAAGAATCAAGTAAAAATAATGAAGGAGAAGATCAAGAAAGACGCATAAGCAAGAGGAATAAACACAATTTGATTGAATATGAGTATTATTGAGAACAAAATGACTTGGAAAATGTGGAATATGTAGAAAATTCAAAGCTACAATAGTGGGAATACCTCATAAAGTTGGAGGATGCATGGGCACAAAGATTGGACAAAGCTACAAGGAAGAAATGTAAGCCTTTGGAAAAGATAAGGGAACAAGAAAGGATAACAAGAAATAAATCATGTATGAAGGACCATAAAAGGACACATTATAAGGTAATAAAGAAAAGTGGAGGCTCAATTTTTTCTCCTTCTTAGGGAGTATGATGCAGGATCATCATGTAAAAGTTATAATTTCTATGTTTTGGTCAATAAGAAGTCAAAGGTGGTAAAAATGTGAAGTAAATAATTTTAAGGGACCTCATTTTGGTATTAGAGTAGGAAAGAGTCTTAGTGTATTATAGGAAATATTTGACATCATGTGTTTTGACATGCATTGCAGGACAGGGAGCCAAGAGCATAATCCTATAAAGGGTATTTGTAGAAACCATTGGTATTTACATATTGGTATGTATAGGAATGTAATCATAGAATATGTCCAAAAGGATGGTTACATGGACCATGATAAAAGTTAAAAAAAAAAAATTATAGAAAGGAATTGAGGTTTGAAAAGTGTTGGTGAGTTGATGAGTGGGTAGAGAAGACTAGTGAGATCCATATTAACATGATGAAGACCATTGAAACCATAAGTTGACAAGTGAATCTTAGTTTCATTGCAATGACTGTATACGAAAGGACCCTTAACAAGAAGTGTTAAATCATATATCAAGAAGTGAATAGTAATATAAGGCATAGAGAGATAGACTTGGTGTATGATTTGTATCACTTGGCCTTAATTTTTAATCTTAAATATCTAAAAATACAAAAAAAAAATCAATAAAATAAAAAACATTCAAAATATTCAAATATCATAAATATGGACTTGGGCATGACACAATTACTATATTGTACTATTTACATATTCTATTTTTCACATGTTTTGTAGATGGCATATTATTTTCATAAAAACATGCATTTAACTATATATGATTGTGATGCAAGACATACATATTACACATGGACATACATATTTTTGTATTTTCTCTACCTAGTTTACATGTCAATACTAGGGGATTTTGTTCCATAGGTTTCACTACTATAGGATATATATTTCTATGATCTTCTACCATGTTGAGATACCTAGATTGTTTACACATGTATTTCTAGTTACTCATATCTTACATAGTGTTACATGGATATGCTATCATACTATTATGTGGCATTGATACATATGGATTATGTAGGCTAGTATTTAATTTTTTAATGCTTCATTTGTGTTGTTAATCTCTTACATGATAAGATACTTTGTGCTTATATATTATGTGTGGCCATTTGGCCTCATTTATGACATCTTTATGTCAATTGAGTATGCCTCTTATCCTTGTTTGAAACACATTTATGTACCCTTGAGTGTAACCCTTGCCTTTATTTGTTGAAACATCATCATGTCCCTTGTATGGAATCATTGCCCTTATGTGTGACATTAACACATGCTTATTAATTTTTATGGAATTGAGTGGTGTCATGATCTATATCAAACAATTTTAATATGTAATATTATTCAATGATCATACTACTATAATTTTTATTAATACATACATATAGACATGAAATATATATGACTTACATTACATATGTTACATGCATGCCTTGATTGACATATACATTACTATGATGACATAATGTCCACACGTTCACGTGATATTACATAATACTATTTTTAGTAAGTGACATGATATAGTCAAATATTATTTTAAGATGAGTGACTTATAAAACATATCCCTCATCTTAAAAGGGGGACTATAGTTATATTTTCATAGATACATAAGAATCCATTAATAAAAAATAAATTGAAGTAAATTTCAGATATTTAAAATAGTTTAGATATCAAATGTTTTAGTTACAGTAAATATATTGGCACATCAATATAGATTATGAGAGAATATTCCATGCATATGCATTCACTTTTCAAATATTTTAACATATATTAATACACACTTGGGTGTATATGCATGCATAGATATACAAAGTTTACCAACCCAGTAATTATATGTCTACACATACATATACATTTGGGATACATGTTCTTAAATTTAACATATGCATTCATAACATTTTATATCATTAGGTATAGATTAAATGTCTTGATAGTGGTTCATTCACATATCCACATTTTTATTTAATAAGGAATGATTATGATTCATGCACATACCCAATAACATATTTTATATATGAATGGAAAATGGTTTTCATTCCAATTCACATTTATCACATCTTCTGTCATGATTGGGCCATGAACATTGTTATTTATATTTCAATCATTGATTATATTATGCATTAATTAAAATTTAGTGAAACTATATAATCAAAATTATGTTAATGATGGAGGCATGAATAAATTTTCAATCCCTTAAAACCTTTCATTTTATTTACATGGAGATAACTTGAGTGAAATTGAGTGAAACTATGCAATTGAATAAATAAACCATTTGTAGTGGTTGATTATTTTTTCATTTAGTGAACCCAAGTGGTTCTTTTTTTTACCTTTTTAGTTATCTGGGTTGTTACATTATGTATTTCTGCCCACAAACATAAGGGCTGGGTTATGTTGTTTTCCCAACCGAACATATTTCATAGTTACAATAATTTGGGGAACCCCCCTCCCCTCATCCCTAACTCTTCATTTGATTCAAAAATTAATAACAAGTTTATATAATACTTCAAAAATTCTCATCTCCAATAAATTTGAGGGAAACATGGTTTTTACCAACAAATAGGTGTAATATTTCTTTATATTAAAGGTTGTTTTCTAGACATCTTCAGGATGGAATGGAACCTAATAGTAACCTAACTTAAAGCTAATATTGGTTAAGTATAATTTAGACAAGGAGGTCATCAATGTGCAACAATAGATACAAATTATACACCATTATTTTTTTGAGTGTGTGATAGTATATGCAGAGATGCCACATCTCATCCTTATTACGCAAACTGAATATAAAAATAAAATAAGAATAATATTTAGGATTGATATTATTTGTTCAAGGAGATCTTATATTTATCATGATATTTCACCATTCTCACAAAAAAATCTAAAATACAGAGGGTTATTTCAAAGAGGGGATCCAAGGACCAAATTAATGTGATGATTTATTGTGCAGTGCGTTGGAAGGCCTTTAGGATATTAATAATTCATATTATTAATTCAATAAATTTTTAAACTATTGTTGCTAAGATATTGAGTACATAGTCTACACTACTAAATCATGATTTGTATTGCATTCAAGTGTATTGGGATAAACCATGATTAGTACAAAAAATTAAACATGTGAAATTTTTTATGATATTACTTGGTAGAGACCAAGGTGACTTTTCCCATTGGAGCTAACTCAAAGAGGTTGAAGATGTGATATTATGTGTGAATAGTCCAATGTTGTTGCTTGCCTTGATATGTAGCTTCATGATCATAAAAATATGGTCTTGTTAACAACATTTTGTAGACTTACAAAGGTATGATGTCATAAGTAACCATGTCCTCCATAGTCTTGAATATGTACTAGAAGGTGCATTGTCACCAAAATTGTATATATTTACCCTATTGAAGCAACCCTAGTAAGTATGTATTGGGATGCATATTAGTGGTAAGGTCAAGGTGATGTGTTATGGATTTTACAATGATGTTATTTTGATTAATTTTTTCAATTATGACATGTATAGGTTGACCCTTCACCCATAACTTCATGTGTAAGAGGCATTCATGATCTTGAAAAGTGTTTATTCTATAGGTTTTGGTATTTAGACAAAACACATATTGATCATTGTCATCTAAAAATATGGCACTTAATGTAGACTAGGAAATAAAAGATTATTATGCATGGTATTCAGAGTCATCACTGGTTTGTGAGTGATGATGATGGCACCACTTATCACCATAATTGTTCTTTCCTTTATCTAAAGTAGAAGTTGTAGGAGCCTTCAAATTTTTGATAGTATTCTTGGGATGATCTTCTTTATGATAAGCATTATGATTCTACACATAAGGTTTCAATGACAAATTTATTGGGACCTAGCCATTACATGTGGTGTTAGATGAATATGTGAAACATTTATTCATATCCACCTTGTCTTTGATATTGGTGGAATTATAGTAGGCTTTCCATATATTGTTAGAATTCAATAATTCTATATTTTCATGTATATAAGGTGAGAGTATGCCTATGTAATTTAACACCTTATATTTTTCTCTGAAGTTCTCTCGTAGGCACATAGAGTAGTCATGGAATGTGTTGTTATTTAGCTCCAAAGATTGATATTTATACAAGAGAAATTGTCAAACCTTGATGTATTTATCCTCAAAGTGGTGGAAATGGTAGCACTCCTTTAACACGTCTAAAAAATTCTTATAAGACTCAATTAGAACACACTCTTTTACATGTTATGTGTTAATGATATCCCACTAGTAAACCACTAGAATGGACATATTTAACACTACAAAGGTGATCTTCTTAGCATCAATTAAATGTTTAATTATAAAGTACACCTTGAGTTTTCAAATATAGGAATCTAATACTTTGGCATTGATTTTTCATTTTAACAAAGGGATTTTGAGATTGAATTGTAATTTGAAGGGGTGTACTATTGATACCACTATTTATTGAATTGGGGATGAGGTTTAGAAGGCATTGGGATAAGTTTCATCATCAAATCACAGAACTAGCCAAACATTTTGGTGTATTATGCCTCTAATGTGTTGGTAATGTGCCTTTAAACATCTTAGGATACATTATGTTACTTTTGGACATCAATCATATTAATTTTTCCATGATGTTCCTATAGTTAGTCTAAAATATGACTGATTGAGGTACATTATTTCTCTTATTTTATTCATGTTTATAGTCATAAACAAGATACTAAAGATCCATGATCTCATACTAATAATCTGTACTATAGGGGCCCAAAACTAGATACATGGAGGAAAACTATTCATTAGATATAACACATATGGTTATACATATTGATTTCATGCATAAGTATTTATATTTAGTGGATGAGAATTATTTCACTTGTAAAAATGAAAATTTTATTCAATATAGAAGAATAAAATGGTATAATGTGATACAATACACGTATGAATTAGTAGATATGTAGAAAATGATATCTATCATTACAAATGTGTGAATAATTTACCCTTGGTTAGATGCATATGTTACATATTTATACAATAGTAATATAAGAAGCAATTAAAATTATTGTTAGTTATAAATAAGAAATTTATGAGATGCTTCATTTTTATTATTGGACGATAGTTGATCTTCCAATTACTTGGAAACTAACTATCCAACTAGGCAACTAACATATTCTAGGATTGAAGCTTCCACTTAGCAACCTACATGGACAATGTTCATGTCCCCATCATGACCACATATATGATAAGTGTGAAGTGGAATGAAAACCATTTTCCATTCAACTATACTTGTGTTTTTATGTATGTGCCTGAACCAATATCATGCTCCATAAATCTAAGATAAAATATATATAATGTTATGAATTTATATGTTAAATTTGAGAACCTATATCTCAAATGTATGTGTATGTGAAAATTTGTAATCCTATTCCTATGAAATATTATGTATATGCCCATGTATATTCACCCATGTGTGTATGAATATGTTCTCAAGTGTTTGTAGAATTAGTTTTTATGTAGGTATATACCCCTGTAATTCATATCAATGTGCTAATATATATCATGTATTTAAACCAATATGATTTATAAAATATCTAAGTCTATAAAATTTGTACTCTTCTTTAATTTTCTACTCATTGAGGCTTATGTCTCTATGACAAGTCAAATGTAATGCCCATATTTTGAAATGAGGGATGTATCTAGTAATTAACTCATATCAAAATAAAAGTGAATTGTACCACATCATGTGTAAATATTCCATCACATAATATCATTTGATAATGTGGATAATATGTCATCATAGGAATGCATATATCAATTAAGGCATATATGTATGTTATGGAATGTAGGGCATACAAGTGTCATTTATAGATGGATATATCAATGAATAACATAGTATGACTATTACTGAATAAGACTACATAGTAATAGTGCATGATATAGATCATGTCACCATTCTATGTCAAAAAACTCAACAAATAAATTTTCTAGTGTCATATATAAGGAAAAAGTACATATATGAGGGACATAAAATGTTACAAAAAACAAGGCCAAGGGCCACATGCATGAAGACATAAAAATGTCATAAATAAGGGACATTAAGGATTTCACATAAATAAAGGCCAAGGGATTTGCATAATAGTAAAATATAAATTAGCCTATCATGCAAAAGAGTAATATCATCAATGAATCATATAAAAAGGAAGTACTCTACACCATCCAAATGTATCAATGTCACATTCTCTAGTATTATGTCATATCAAGTAATAATGTGAAATAAATGCGTAAATAATAAGACATGTATAATTAATATGTATATATCAACATGGTAGAAATATCTTAGAAATATATAACTTGTAATAGTGAAACCTATGGAGAATGTCTCCCATAGCATCAACATGGCCACTAGGTAGAGGGAAAACCCACATTTGTATGTCCATTAGTAACATGTATGTCCTACATAGCACCTAGGTACCATGAAATGCATGCGTATGCATATAATATTCCATATACCAAACATGTGATAAATAATGTATGTAAATAGTGTAAACTAGAAATCATGTTATGCTTAGGTCTTGATTTTGAATTTTTTAATATTTGAATGTTTTATATCCAGTAAGTTAATCATATCAAAATAAGAGTGAGTTGTATCATGTCATGTGTAAATATTTCATCATGTAAGATAACTTGATAATGTGGATAATATGTCATCGTAGGAATGGATACATAAATTATGACATCTATGTAACATATGGAATGTAGGACATGTAAGTGTCATGTATATGTATAATATCAGTGAAGCACATAGGAGTGTAATTGAATAAAAATACATAGTAATAGTGCATGATATAGATCATGGCACCATTTTATGTCAAAAAAATCAACAAATACATATGTTAGTGTCATACATAAGGCCAATGCAAAAATACAAGGGACTTAAAATGTTGCAAAAAAGGCAAAGGTCACATGCATGAGGACATGTTTTGTACCCAGTAAGTCACTTATATCAAAATAAGAGTGAATTATATCATGTCATGTGTAAATATTTCATCAAATAATATCATTTGATAATGTGGATAATATGTCATCATAGGAGTTTATATATCAATTAAGGCATCTATATAAAATATGTAATGTAGGGCATGTAAGTGTCATGTATAGTTAGATAAATTAATGAATCATATAGGAGTGTAACTAAATAAGACTGCATAGTAATAATGCATGATATAAATCATGGCACCATTCTATGTCTACAAACTCAACAAATTCATGTGTTAGTGTCATACATAAGGCCAAAGGACACATACAAGGGACATAAAATGCTGTAAAAAACAAGGCCAAGGGCCATGTGCATGAGGGCATGTTTTATATCTAGTAGGTCACTTATATCAAAATAAAAAGTGGTCTGTATCATGTCATGTGTAAAGATTGCATTACATAAAATCATTTGATAATGTGGATAATATGTCATCATAGGAATGTATATATAAATTAAGGCATCTATGTAACATATGAAATGTAGGGAATGTAAGTTTCATGTATAAATAAGTATATCAATGAAGCACATAGTATATGTATGCAATTAGAAATGCATCATGTCTATAAATCAATCCTAACTTGGAGAAAATATATCAAATCATACACTTCTGATTGGGGACACATTTGTTAAGTGGTAACATGACCAATATGGGGATTCATTAGACCTGATTAGGAGATCTCTTTCCATAATACACTATGATAGGGAGGGTTTCAAAGCCTCTAGTCAATAAAAATCATGCAATAACCCTAAGGGGGTCATGAGTTTTAATATCTCACCTAAACTAATAACAAGCAAAGTAAATCTAGTCTAGTGCTCACCAAAGCTTCTAGCATAGTATGAGGGGTTAGTAAACAATAAAAACATGTATAAGAGAATATCAATTGAGTTATGTATGAGAAAGAAGCTAATACATGGAATATGAAGAGTAATATTATTCAAAGCCAATACTTATGTTACTTCTATCTACTAAAGAGAGGAGAAAAGTTAGAGAATAATTACTTGCATAATGAAACTATCTAGAATTAATATCTCCCTTGTCTAAAGGGGATTCACAAGAGGTTTTTATGATTTGTAAAGATCACTAAGAAATTCCAAAGCATCTAAGACTTATCCACAAGACTAAATTCTCCAAGTAGAAACCCTAAGCTAAGACTCCTCAAGTAGAATGGTGAAAGAGCATATTGTAAATATGCATGGGCAAATAATAAATCTTTATTGCATATTGAAATAATGATGAAATGATCTTATATATATAGGTAAATTTGAACCTAAACCCTTTTGAAAATCTTGGTTGATAAGGTTGACCCAGTTGACCTAGCACAATTTTAGATAATTATTTACTAGGTCATGAGCTAGGTTGGCCAAAGGTCAAACTAGTTCCTAAGTGAAAATAACTTAAAACTATATAGGGTAAACCCAGTCAACCTAGAATAGCTAAGTAAAAAAATGGACTTAAAGTGAGGAAAAGAGGGATGAAAAGAGGGAAAAGAGTAGAGAAGTGTGCAAAGGAGGAGAAATAACTTAGGGAATGGTTTTTAGGATCTAGTTGGATTGATGACATGTGGAAAATAAGGGAAAACAATCCTACAAGACACCAATGGTCTATCCACCCTTATCTTAGTGTACCCCTTAGGGTGTGCACTTAGAGATATTGAGTCTCAATGGGTTCTTGAAAGATGTAAAGCGTTAGTATTTGTAAAAGTTGAAAACATTATGTGTATACATATTCCCCACTCAAAGCCCATCACATGTCACTAAGGTGTAGTAGGGGCTGGTACTTCAAGAAAGAACATAGGAATACATAACATTGATGCTAAAAAAAGTTTCAATATTTTTGAAGTGAAAATAACTGAAAGTAAATGACTAAAAGGGAAATAACTAAAAAATAAATGACTGAAAAAATTAATTTAATGCATACCTTGACTTACCTTTATCATTGGATGATTGTTGGCTATGTTGTTGGTTTTGATTATGTAGGGTATAGAGACTAGTTTTGACAAACCCAAGAATACAAAACTAAAGAAAAAAAATAAAAAAATGTAAGAAAGCCAAGATAATTAGTGCTATGAGGATGTGATGCACTTAGGAATTTGGCAATTTGGGGTAACAAGTGCTATGTTAGACCAAATGACCAAGTAAAAAACAAGAGTAAATCAGGTAACTAAAAATCCAAGGCTGTTAAATACAAAAAAAATAAAACAATTAAACCTTAAGTAAGAAAGGCAAACTCACCAAATCAAATCAAAGATACATGTCAAAAAAATGGTTATCAAACATTAATGTAAAAGTATTAACAATCTAGTAAAACAACATTGATGAGTGAGTAGGAACAAGCCTTATCTTACTCAATAATGTAAAAAGTGCATAAAAAGGGAAATCAACATTATTGAGTGAGAAGTAACAAGCCAACCTCACATAATAATGGAAAAGGACATAGACTTAAGTGTCCATAATAAAAGGGTAGTAATGTTAAGTTGTGGAGCTAAAAGATTCATTGTTATGCAAATGGTGGAGGTTGCTGGGTTACAAAGTAACCGACGTCGGTCAGAACCTGCCGACATCGGTTAGGTAAGAACTAAAATCTATCGACATCGGTCATCTCTAGATAGATAGAGACCAGCATTGGTCATTTGTGCGTTCTAGAACTAGTCTAATTTTAGACGAACAGTTAGTTTGCATGTAAAGACTAATTTTAGTCTTGAGTCTACATTTCTAATTATTGTTTGTTTTGGGATATATTTAAGAGACCCATGGGGCTGTATTGTAATAAGGATGAAGAAGCATTAGATCCTCAAGTGTAAGATCTAGAAGGTTTGCAAGAGTGCAAGATCAAGAAGATCTACAAGTAAGCAAGGTCAGTTGATGTGTAGGGTAACAAGATCAAGAAGATCTATGGGTGTGTGTGTGTGCAAGCTCAGTTAGATCTATGGGGTAGCAAGATCAAGAAGATATATAACACATGGTGTAAGCAAGACCAATTAGATCTACATGGTGGAAGATCAAGAAGGTCTGTGGATGAGAGTAGGCAACAACAACCATTGGGTTGATTGTCACTGGAGGGAACAACTCGGTTATTGAGTTGATTGTAATTGATTGAGAGAGAGAGAAATCTTGAGAGAGAAATAATGTACACCCAAGAGGTGTGGGAAGAGCGAGATTTCTTCATTGTATTCTAGAAGAGTTTAATGCAAGATTGGTTGTTTCTTGTATCTCCTATTATTTGTTGTTTCTAATTTCTAGTTACTTATTACTTCTGGGTTAATTCTATGTTTAGTTGCTTATACAAAGGTAATCAATTGTACTTTAAGGAGGATCTTGATAGTTGGTATTAGAGCTTTGTGTTTTATTTCACTGACAAGTAGTATCAAAGCGTGTTAGTGTTTGTTGATTACAGAATTCACTAACAGGGTTTCTGATTGAGTGAGAGTAAAACAATGGCAGAAGAAAGTAAACTAAGAATGGAGAAATTCAATGGCAAGAATTATCAATTATGGAGGATGCAGATTGAAGATTATCTATATCAAAAAGATCTATACTTACCATTGGGTGGGGTTGTAAGCAAGCCCATAGATATGGAAGATGAAGAATGGAATGTTCTTGATAGAAAGGCTCTTGGAGCTATAAGGCTAAGCCTGGCAGCTTCTATGTTTTCAAACTTATCACAGGTAAAGACAATGATAGAGCTAATGGATACTTTGGCAAATTTATATGAAAAACCCTCAGCTTCGAATAAGGTATATCTTATGAAGTAATTATTTAATTTGCAAATGTAGGAAGGTGGATCTGTATCTAGTCATCTTAATGATTTCCATGGAATTGTAAATCAGTTAAATTCAGTCAAAATAGTTTTTGATGATGAAATTAAGGCTCTCTTATTCTTATGCTCTTTACCTAAAAGCTGGGATAGCTTGGTAATGGCAGTTAGTAATACTGCGTTTGCTTCAAATATCTTGAAAGTTGATGATGTTGTTAGTGTAATATTGAATGAAGAAATTTGTATAAAAATCACAGGGGAAACATCAGGTAATGCTTTAAGTTTTGAAAGCAAGGTAAGGTAAAGAGAGAAGGGCAAGCAAGGGAAATCAAGGTCAAAGATGGGAAAAAGATCCAAATCTAGAAATGGAAGAATAACTTGCTGGAATTGTGGAAAGAAAGGGCATGCAAAGAAAGACTGTTGGTTGAAGGATAAAAAAGAAAATTAGCATGAAGAAGCAAAAGTTGTAGGTATTGTTGCACAAGATTCTCTTATATTTTCTTTAGATAATAAAATAGAATCTTGGGTTTTAGATTTTGGTGCCTCTTTCCATGCAACCCCAAATAGAGAATTTTTCAATGATTATGTCCATGGATATTTTGGAAAAGTTTATTTAGGGGATGATGAGCCTTGTCAAATTGTTGGCAAAGGAAAAGCGCAGCTGAAATTGCAGAATGACAACACATGGGTGTTGAAGGATGTCATGCATATACCCAGCTTGAAGAGGAATCTATTTCTATAGGAAAGTTGAGTGATGAGGGTTGCACAATAACTCTCATAGCTGAATCTTAGAAAGTTGCCAAGGGTGCACTTGTATTAGCTAGAGGTAAGAGAATAGGTACACTTTATCTATCTACTTGTATTACTGATTATTCTCCTTCTATTTTATCTACTTTAGATGTAGATGCAAAGTTGTGGCACTACAAGCTTGCTCACATGAGTGAGAAGGGAATGGATATTCTTAAGTCAAAAGGTAAGCTTTTAGATTTGAAAAGCATAGATCTAGATTTCTGTGAGCATTGTATTTTTGGAAAATAGAAGAAAGTGAGGTTTCTCAAGACTGAGTCAACAAAAAAGAAGCACAAGTTGGAGCTTGTTCACATAGACATGTGGGGACCAACTCAAGGAGATTCTATTAGAGGATCACAATATTATGTTTCTTTCATTGATGATGCTACAAGAAAGGTATAGGTTTATTACATAAAGAGGAAATATGATGTTTTTGACACATTTAAGAAATGGAAAGCCTTGGTTTTCAAGAAGAAGGTGATGGACAATAATCAACTCAATAGGATAAATAATTTTGAGCAAGGCAATCTTGATTTGGAAAAGGTTATGTTCCAAAATGAGCTCGTGGGTAAAAATCATCAGTCATAGGAAAACACAAAAATTGATGTCGATCAGGCAGAGACCGACGTTGATCAGGTAGGAACCAACGTCAGCCAGGTGAAGACCAAAGTTGGTGATGTTAGGTAGGTGGAAATTGATGTTGATCAGGTAAGAACTGATGTTGATCAGGTCAGTCACATGGAACCAACATCGATCGGATGTAGACTAAGAAATGACCGAGATCGATCATTGTTAGAACAAAATTTGGGTGGATAGTAAGTTGTCAATGAGTCTTAAATGCCCATAAGGAGGTCTAAAAGGGTAAGTAAACCTCTAATTCATTATTCCCCTTCTTTAAACTACTTGTTGCTCACTGATGGTGGAGAACTAGAAAGTTTTGATGAGGCAATGCAGGTAGAATCTAGGAGACAGTGGGAGCATGGCATGAATGAGGAAATTGATTCCTTGGAAAAGAACCATACGTGGGATTTGGTTGAGTTGCCAGCCAAAAAAAACACTGAAAAATAGGGTTTATAGGTTAAAGGAAGGAGAGAATGGAAAAATGAGACATAAGGCCAGGTTGGTAGTAAAGGGATTTGCACAGAAACTAGGTATTGATTTTGGTGAAATTTTTTCTCCTATAGTAAAGATGACTTCTATTCAAATTGTATTGTCTTTAGTTGCTATTGAGGATTTGCATCTTGAGTAGCTTGATGTTAAGACAACATTTCTTCATGGAGATTTGGATGAAGAGATATATATGGATCAACCAGAAGGTTTTGAGGTCAAAGGTAAGGAGAAACTTATGTGCAGGTTGAAGAAAAGCTTATATGGTCTTAAGCAAGCTCCAAGACAATGGTATTTAAGGTTTGACAAGTTTATGATAGAGCATGGCTTTAATAAATGTCAATCTGACCATTGTGTTTATTTTACCAGATTGGATAATGGTAGTTATATTATCTTGTTGCTGTATGTAGATGATATGCTTGTTGCAGGTTCACACATGTAGGAAATTACTGAGCTAAATGTGAAATTAGCTCAAACATTTGCCATGAAGGATTTAGGAGCAGAAAAGAAAATCCTTGGCATGAATATTAAGATAGATAATAAAAATCATAGTTTGATTTTGTCTTAAGAGGATTATGTGAATAAGGTGTTGGAGAGGTTCTATATGCAGGATACAAAACTGGTAAGCACACCTATGGCTGGACACTTCAAAATGAGAAAAGAACAGTGTCCTAAATCACACGATGAGGTTGAGTACATGAGTAGCATTCCATATGATTCAGTAGTTGGGAGCTTGATGTATGTAATGGTATGTACTAGACCTGATATTGCCCAAGCAGTGGGAGTTGTCAGCAAGTTTATGGCCAATCTAGGAAAGGAGCACTAGAAAGGAGTTCAGTGGATTCTCAAATATCTGAGAGGGACCAGTAGTAGGTATTTATGCTATGCAGGGTCAAACACTTCTCTACATGGGTATGTAGATTTAGATATGGTAGGTGACTTGGATGGTAGGAGAAGCACCACAGGATATGTGTTCACTGTTGGTGGAATGACAGTTAGCTAGATTTCAGAGTTACAGAAGGTTGTTGCAGTCACAATGGCTAGCAAGGAAAAGATCCATATGGATAGGAACTCTATAGGTATGTTAACAAAGCCAGGAATAAAGGAGAAGTTGAATATTCATTCAACTTTTGTTGGTCTTCAAGATTGAAATTGAAGATGGTGATACAAGCTAGAAACAAAACTAGAGGATGTTGTTGTACAGGTATAGGTATAGGTGCAGCTGTTTATCTCCAAGTGGGAGATTGTTAAGTTGTGGAGCTAAAAGCTTCACTATTATGCAAATGGTGGAGGTTGTTAGGTTACAAAGTAATCAACATTGGTTAGAACCTACTAACATCAGTTAGGAAATAACTGGAATCTACTAACATCGGTTATGTATCGGCCGACATCGGTCATCTTTGGCCAAACAGAGATTGGCATCGGTCATCTGTGCATTCCAAAATTGGTCTAATTTTAGATGGATAGTTAGTTTGCATTTAAAGACTAATTTTAGTCTTGAGTTTGCATTTTTAATTATTATTTGTTTTGGGATCTATTTAAGAGACCCATGGGCTATATTGTAATAAGGACTAAGAAGGATTAGATCCTCAAGTGTAAGATCTAGAAGGTCTGCAAGAGTGTAAGATCAGGAAGATCTATAGGTAAGCAAGGTCAGTTGATCTACGGGGTAGTAAGATCAAGAATATCTATGGGTGTGTTTGTGTGCAAGCTCAATTAGATCTGTGGGGTAGCAAGATCAAGAAGATCTGTAACACACGGTGTAAGCAAGATCAATTAGATCTACATGGTGGAAGATCAAGAAGGTCTATGGATGAGAGTAGGCAACAACAACCATTGGGTTGATTGTCACTGGAGGGAACAACTTGGTTATTGAGTTGATTGTAATTGATTGAGAGAGAGAGAGAACTCTTGAGAGAGAAATACTGTACACCCAAGAGGTGTGGGAAAATTGAGATTTCTTCATTGTATTTTGGAAGAGTTTAATGCAAGATTGGTTGTTTCTTGTATCTCTTATTATTTGTTGTTTCTGATTTCTAGTTACTTATTACTTCTAGGTTAATTCTATGTTTAGTTGCTTATACAAAGGTAATCAATTATACTCTATGGAGGATCTTGACAAGTTAAAAAAATGACAAATGGTAAAAGGAAGCAAAATAAGTCTAGGAACGTAGTTTTATGGTGTAAAGAAAGTAATCCATAGTTTCTCAAACATATTTTTTCACTCTAAGAATAGATAAAACTGAAATAAAGTAGTGATATCATGCTTTTATGAGATGAAGAGTAAGGAAGTAGAGAAGAAGGAAAAAATATATTTGGAATCATAATTTTCCTATCAAGGAGGTAAAATAAATGGGTGGAGGGGAGAATGGAAGAAAAACCAAGGTAGAGAAACTCTTTTATTAAAGTCAAGATACTTAAATTAGGTTTGTCAAAACAATAGCACTTTTGACCTTAAACTCTAAAAAACTTCTATTGGCCACACAATTTTTAGGTCAATAAATGTAGTATATAGATCATCCCATGAAGGCTATATACATGAAAAATTAAAATGGACCTACCTTCCCACAATGTGTGCTTTATTCTTCAGGACCCCTTATAAAATGATAGGTTTACTACAAATATTGGGGACTTCCATGAGAAATTAGGTAACACCATAGAGTTTGTTGAATTCTCCTATCCCAATATTCTGGCCTACCATACCCCAATGGACCTAAGATCTATGTGAGGCCAATGATGGAGTTTGAGATTCCATTAGAGATAGGATATGTGCTTTTAGTCATGTCTTTTGGTGTGATTTTGACATTTGAGATTGATATGTTCTTTTTTATATCATTGCCTTTTATTTCAAATGATTTGGATTTTAACTTTCTTGATGGATTTTTCTATTCCTCATCCCTACAAATTTACACAATAAAACATGGGTAATAAAGATAAATTTCATTTGAGTACTTAATATTTGGATACTAAGAGAGATAAATTTAAAGATCATGGTGTCTAAGAGTCTTGTAAATCTAGGTAAAATAAAAGTGGTATCTTGACTTTGACCTTGTTTTATCCAATGAGGAGTGAAAGGAAATGAAATCAAGAAGAATGACACATTGAAAAATTTGAATTATTTCAAATCAAAAAAAAAATAAAAAAATGACAAAGGGTGAAAAGGGATACAATGAAAATAAAGTGTGATTGATCTAAGTAACATTTCAGGTGACAATTCAGGCGATAGTTCTACCTCAATTGGTGGCAGAACTTTTGGGAGCCATAACTTTTGCACCATAGCTCTGTTTGACTCCCCATTTAAACCATTGGAAACCTAAGAATGAGAAAAATGTGATGAGATGACATGGATCTATTCTTGATGGTTTTTGACCCCTAAAATCCCAATTTAAGTGTCCTAAATTTCAATTTTAATAGTGTAGTCTAAAAATAGTAAGTTTCTAACAATAGTAATTTCTTAAATTCTGCAATGTTGTAAATCATGGAAGTTGAACCACTTCATCTCCCTCAAGATTGGTGACCTTCCACATCCTCCTCCTAACTTCAAAGTATGTATAAAAATAGATGTATCCAGAAAAGGCAATTAGACATCTCTTCTCAAAGATAGGCGTATGTTTGGATCTACAAATTTGATTAATAAAACATCTCTTCTCAAAGATAACATTATTACAATTATGTTATTCTTGTTTCTTGAATTATCTTTCAACCAAATCTCTTGAGTTTTGGATCAATGATTCTTTTTCAGAAAAATGATGGAAATGGAGGGAAACATGCTAACATAGATTATTGTGAAAATTCCATCTATTAGAAGAAGTAAAAGCTAAAGTTGAGAACAAGGATCAATAATAGTTTTAGAAAAGGAATAACATAATGGTAATTTTATGAGGAAGGTTAGTTCCTATCCATGGTCTTACACTATAAATCATAATAGATAAAACCAAGAGGGTGACAAAAATGATTGGAAATAGAAAATGAGATAAGCAAAAGATGGTATTTTATGAGGAAGGCTAGGTCCTATCTGTGGTCTTATACTGAAACTCACAAAACATAAACACAAGGGGTGTAAAAAGTGTGTAAAAAGAGTTTGAAAATAAATAAGACTATGGTACATCATGAGGAATGACAAGTCTTATCCATGGTTCTTTAATGAAAATCATGAGATAAAAAGAGGAAACCAAAAGACCAAAAAGTAAGGACTAAAGGTTTGTGAAAGAGGAAGAACTGTTGTAGAGGGAGAGACCCATGTAATTATCCTACAAAAAGTGTTAGATAAGTAGCATATAGAAAGCATGAAAAGAAGGGAAGGATCCTACACTAATGTCTATATCAAGGATGAGCATGTGAGAGACAAGCTTGTGTCTCAAAAGGTTTCTTAGAGTTGAAATAGTTTATTAGCATATAATGGAGAATAAGAGTGAGCATCACAAGATGCCCTAAAGGGTAAGTGGACATAGGGATGGGCATCACTAGATTCCCCAGAGTCTAAAATGATATGTGGGTGGGAATTGAAATATGCCCTAAAGGTAAGAGTAATGTGTGGATGGGCATCACAAGATGCCCCACAAGCTAAAAAGAGGGAGAAAAGATAAGACATAATAATAATAAAAGAGAACCCCATATACTGTCTAAATGGAGTCAAGTTGTCTAAGAATATCCTAATAGGGGACTTCATGATGAATTAAGAGAAATGAAAAAAATTATAAGAAATAAAAACATATAATTGAGTCAGCAGATATGGAAAGCAAAAAAATGTACATAGTCGACTAGGTCAACCTAGTATAGAAAATAGGGCCTAAAAACTATAGAGTGGTTGATTAGGTTGACCTAACATAGTAGACAGTCTATTAAAGACTGTGTTGATAGAAATGACTATGTACTGAGATAATTTTTTTTTCAAGTACTTAAAAAAGTAAGAAATAAAATGAAACATAAAATTAATTAGATCAATGAGGTTGATCTAATTGAGGCACACAACACAAAACCTTACACCAATGCTATCTAATGTAATTTTTTGTAATACAACATACAATTGAGCAAAGAGTAAGCAATCAAATTGGAAAGTAAAAGATAATTAAGTGGTTAACCTAGATGTTGCTAGACTATTTGAGTATACTTTTATATGTGATAAAAATTGGATTATAAATAAGGAACTAAAAATCAATCTAAAGATGGTTTCAAGATGTTTAGGCTAAATGGGATCTATATTGGCAATGGCACTAGCTTGGTATTGGGGCCTACCCACTCACTTCACACATCACAGTGATAAGGGTATCAGTTGTTTATCCAATATATGCCATTAATAATGTGTTTATACTTGGATAGAAAACCAAGTTGGCTTCCCTTTTGGTGATGAAATCCAAGTAGGTAGGCCTTGGGTAGACAATTATTAAAATGTATTTCAAGATTTTATGATTTGGTAATGTGTGCTTAAAAGAGAAAATAGTGAAACTAAATGGTTATATTGAAAACCATCTAATTAGACTATGTGATCTATTCCAATCATGCAAGCAACATGAAATGAAAGTTTGAGCTAATTACTATTATATAAGGGTTAATTCCAACTTTGAAATATAGTGTAGTGTTGATTTAGTCAACAATGTATGTAAAAATATAGAATAGGGTTAATAGTGTCACCCATATATTACAAAAAAAGTTTAAAATTAAACTACATCAATAGAGTCAACCTAGCTTTCCAGACTACACACATAATACATAAATACATCGATAGGGTCAACCTAGTTGATTGTATAGGGCAATTTTAAAGAGTGCAAATTGTGAAAAATAAAACTATACCAAATGCTATAAATGATAGATAAGGATAGAAAGGAAGCATGGTGGGTTGGAGGATGTAAAGAAGAATAAGTTGTTGAAAAACATTTGTACTTGTAATTTTTTTTAATTGTGTCAAATAGGTCAACTAAGCTTTCCAAAAACTTGTTTTTGACATCCTAAAAATGTATAAGGTCGACTAGGTCAACCTAGTATGCTAAACCTGATGCCTAAAAATGTATAGGGTTGACTGGGTCAACCTAGTAGTTTGAACTAGAAGTCTAGAAAACCTACACAAATAGAATAGAGTCATTTTGATGCAACTATGTGTTAAACCTATGCATATAAGTTAGTATTATTTTGATAAAAATCAACCCAACATCATAAATATATAAAAAATAAGATGATAAAATGATGAAATAAGTGAATAAAAACTTGCAAGGGTTAGATTCATGTCAGGGTTACCAAAATCAGAAATGCATCATTTTTATAAGTCACTCCTAACTTAGAGAAGATAGATCATACCATACACCTCTGAATGGGGACACATTTGTTAAATAAGAACATGAACAATATGGGGATCCACTATACCCAATTAGGGGATCTCTTACAACAATACACTATGCTAGGGAGGGTTCCAAAGCCTCCAATCAAGTATAACCATGTAATATTGTAAAGAAACATGAGTGAATAATAACTCTTGATTTCATATTAAAATAATGATGAAATGATCTTGTATATATAGGTGTATTTGACCTTAGACCCTTCCAAAAATCTTGGCCAATAGGGTTGACCTAGTTGACCTAGCATAATTTTGGACAATAATTCACTTGGTCATGAGTTAGGTTGGCCAAAGGCCAAACAAGTTCCTAAGTGAAAATAACCCAAAAATGTATAGGATCGACCCAGTCGACCTAGCATAACTAAATGATAAAAAGGACTTAAGGTGAGAAAAAGAGGGATAGAAAGTTGGAAAATACTATAGGAGTGTGAAAAGGAGGAAAAATAGCTTAGGGAATAGTTTTTAGGACCTGGTTGGATTGGTAATATGTGGCAAATAAGGTACAATAATCTTGTAAAGCACCAATGGTCTGCCCACCCCTTTCCTAGTGCACCCCTTAGGGCATGCACTTAGAGAGATTGAGTCTTGATGGGTTCTTGAAAGATGTAAAGCATTAGTATTTGATAAAAGTTGAAAATATTATGTGTATATAGTAGGAGTGTAACTGAATAATACTACATAGTAATAGTGCATGTTATAGATTATGGCACCATTATATGTCAACAAACTCAACAATTACATGTGTTAGTATCATACGTAAGGCCAAAGGACACATAAAAGGGACAAAACATATTACAAAAAATAAGGCTAAGGACCACACATATGAGTACATAAAAATGTGACAAACAAGGGACATCAAGGATTTCACATAAAACAAGGCCAAGGGTCACACATAATAGTTAAACAAAAATTAGCCTATCATGCACAAGAGTAATAACATAATTGGATCATATAAAAATGAAGTATTCTACACCATTTATATGTATCAATGTCACATTCTATTATAATGACATATCATATAACAATGTATAAGAAATGAGTAAAAAACAAGGCATGTGTAAATAATATATGTATCTCAACATGATATAAAGGTCATATAAAAATTAGATTGTAATAGTGAAACCTATGGAACAAGATTCCCTTAGCATCAACATGGCCATTGGGTAGAGGGAAAACCAACATTTGTATGCCCATGTGTAACCTATATGTTCTACATAGCACCTACACACCATGAAATACATGTGTATGCAAATAATATTCCATCTACCAAACATACAATAAATAACATATATAAATAGTGTAAAATGGAAATCATGCCATGCTTAGGTATTTATTTTGGTTTTTTTTAAATATTTTATGGTAAGGTCATGAAAAGTGTGTATATCGAGTAATCGAAGGATCCTCCATCATGGATGGGAGGTATCAAAAAGGGATGGGTTGGTATTCAATAAGGAGTAATGTAGTTCACAAAATATATCATGAACACTACTTATAAATATTAGTGTATGATAAATAGATATATAATGTTGAAGGGATATATGGTGGTCATCATGTAGTTTTAAGGTGTCTCACTACCTATGTTTACTATGGATCATGTTGAGCTATCTATGGTGATAGCATAGTATATACTATAGAAGTTGGAGGACTCTATAGCATTTGAGTAACTCTCTGATGTGATCTATGTTGAATAACTAGTCATATAGGTGGATCTTTTGTATCTGTAGTAAACTACTCTGTATGCTAATCTTAAATGGTTGTATCAACCATCATCGAAAATGATCTTGAATAGATGAATTCCCTCTCTCTGAATAATAATGATAAATATTTGTATTAAACCTCTCTAAATAAAGATCTAGAATAGTTGTATTGACCTTATTTGAATAATTATCTTGAATGGGTGTATCAACAAATCATAGTGGTGGTGGGAGTGAAGGAGGACATATTATTGGATTTAGGAGATACTTTTATTATACACCTAAAATTGTAACCACTTTATTGTAGTTTATGTACTTAGTGTACTATAGAGGAAACGACATGAAGTCTTTGCATTTATGGGTTTCAAAAAAACATGTCAAAGACTCCATTAATCTATAAAACTTGGAATGGTGTGTCTAATATGATAGATCCTACCATAATATGTAATATTATGTCTCCTAATGTACTATGCTTTTATTCATAAAATCCTTTAAATACATTCATTATATCTTCTAAAGTTTGTCATATGTACCCAATAAATTAGAGAAGTGCCATCATACAATCTCACTCAAGTCATTATTAATCATAATACCATTTATAGGTTATTCCTCAATGCAGGCCTGTATGAACAATGCATATCTTCTGAATCATCATCAACTATCTCACCATCATTGAATGTGAACATGGATTGCTAAGGTGGAATATCACCAAGTGTACCAATGATAATATCTAGTGGATTCTCATATGTTGTTGGTGGAGGATGCATGTTGTATACATATTATATATCTTGATAAAAATTAATTCATTAGCAGTGAAGATCCAAAGGCTCAAATGTGTAAAAGTATGATTTTGGTCAATCATATTCATACAATTAATTTAATAAAACAATACACATATATAGAAGTTACTATATAACTCCTTCCCTTAATTCTAGGTTAGTTGTTTTAGCAACTAACAACTAACATATCCTAAAAACTATCACTATTAATAATTCAAATTATTGTAGGTATATATTAACACCTTTATTTAGTCTCTCAACAATAATATATTTCTAACCTATATTTATGCTCACACAATATGTATTCACACTAAATATATGTTCATATTAAAATATTACCAATATTCCCTCCCTTAGTATGAACATGGGGAGAGGAATCACATGAACTAAACAAATATATATTTCCCCCATATAATTATGACTCATCGAACATCAAGTTTACTTGATAATTCATTCATTACAAAATAGGGTAAACACATACATTGTAGATTGTTACACATGATTTATTGTAAATTGTCTAAAATATACAATTGGAGAAATATAAATAAAATACAAATGACTTGATGACATAGAATGACTCAAATTTCATGGAGATTCAAAAATAGTCTTTATTACTGACCTATAAATGCCATACTATTAATAAAACAATTTTGATCATATGAAATTAAAAAAAAAATATAAACTAAAAAAGTTAAATTAAATATAACTCAATAAACTATTGAGAAACATAAGAATAAAACTATTATGAAAATTAAACAAACACAATTTTAAAATCAAAACATAAAACTCAAAATATAGTTTGACTTCAAATTTTAATAAACACACCTCAAAATTATAAATAGAAATGACACATATATACTTAAAAACATGATTGATCATATTAATAAACAACTTAGCAAAAGTATTTAAAAATAAAAAAATTAAATTATAAATAAAAAACTTAAACCACTTAATAAGAATCTAAACAAACAAATAAAATCTTAGACAATTAAACAAAATACTAAACCAAAACAAATGGCTAGGGTTTCCTCCATGCACACCTTTGAGTTGGCCCTTATTTATCTATTTTCCTAGCCTTGTGTCATACTACAGCCTTAGTCACTTGTGGGACTGACATTTATTTCTATTTAGGGTTTCTTTCCTTCAAGCGAGGCCACACTTTATAATGACTTATCCCTATTCTATCCCAACTATTTCAGTTATGGAGAAAAATGGTGGAACATCAAGTAATGATCCCCTACAAGCTCCTAAGGAAGTTTGTCCTGGAGATTTACCATGAATTAATGCTTCAAAACGTAATGTTATATTGCCTATTCCTAAATTTAATTTTCCATGTCAATAGTTAGATCAATTTTTTTTAATAGGATATTTTTTTGGGAGAATACCCTCTAAAATTATGCTCCTGTCTTGGGTTCAAAATCACTAGGTAACTCATGACATTAAGATAGAGAGCATCTAGAACAAGACCAATGGTTTTTTTATCTTTCAATTTTCTAATGCTTCCCATGTAGGAGGAATCCTTTATAGGTATAACACTTGGTATGTTAGGAAGTCATTTATGGTTCTCTCCCCCTGGACATGAGACTTTGTATTCTTGGAGCACTACTCTTAAAGTCCTAGTTTGGGTAAAATTTCTAGGCCTCCCACTCACCTACTGGAACTTTATTCAAAAGATAGAGTCCTCTATCGGCCATGTGGTCTATAATGAATAAAAATAGTTCTACTCTGTTAGACCATCAACAAGGGTCTGTGTAGAAGTAGACCTCTCCCAAGACCTCAAGGAGTTTGTAGAAATTTAAGTTGGGGATGTGAGGATCTCTCAACAAGTCCTATATATCAAATTGCCTGACAATTAATTTCACTACCAAGTCATAAACTATAAGATATGGGATTTTCCCCTTTAGTTGGATTTTAATAATGTGTCCAACCATTCAGCATCTTTCCCCAAGACCTCTCCTAAAGCTAGAAATAAACCAATTGATGATGGATGGAATATGATAGGGAAGAACATCCAATTCAAAGCCATAAACATAGCTATGTCTCCCAAAAAAGGCAAACCATATTTGAGTAATAACCTATACGAGTAGGATCTTGCTAAGAAAGATCCCCCTCAGGTTAAAGCCTTAAAATTAGTAGAAAAGCCTAGGATGTTTAACACCCCTTTGGATATTAACATCTTGTCTTAAGGTCTCGAGGCCTTGGTTCCCAATTCTTCCAAATTTTTAGACTCATATCCCACCACTCTTCCACTTCCTACTCGACAAGATATGCCCAAACACTCTCACATCCCTCTTTAAAGCAGTGATAAGGTAAAGGAAGGAGAGTACCAAGTTGACCCTAATATGAGGATGAAATTTGATGATTTTCTAAGTGCTAATAGTGGGAACTTTATATAAAATCAATATGATTCCCTAGAAGGGCTAGACTCAGAGGAATGTCCCTCGACACCTGTCATCTATGACTTGTTTTTCATGGAATGTTTAGGGTCTCACAAACCCAAAATGCAAGTTTGTTATATGTGATTTGATAAGTAAGTTTCCTAAGATGGACTTTCTCTATCTATAAGAAGTTAAGGTGGCATGTTTTTTTATTGATGACTATTAGTAATTTCATCTGGCATGATAGTATCATTATTCATAGTAACCATGATGCAAGACATGGAGGGTGATCACATTCATTTATACAAGGTGGTGATTGCACTTAATGCAATTTAGTGTGGACCCCACCAACTGATTAGTATTAGATCTTTTTAGCTTTGAAAGTCACTCTTTTGGATTTATTAATATTTATGCCTCAAATGACACCTTGGAGCATACCCATTTATGGTGGTGGATAGCGGATGATCTACCCAATGCGTATTATGTGGTGACTTTAATATGGTAGTTTCTCTTGAGGACAAAGTGGGCCACTTTCCTATGAGGTGGGTAGTTAGTAAAAGGGAGGAATGTTTTACATGTGCACTAAATGGGGTCTTTATGATCCCAATTCAACCCACCAACTTGTAGATGAAGTTTGGTACACCTAGAGTAATTTTAGGGAAGGCCCTGCTTGGATTCTAAAGTGTCTAAATAGGGAAATGATGTCTACCTAATTGTACTTCTCTTTTGATAATATGTTTTTTCCTTTGATGTAGGCACTATTAGATTTTGGTCTTTTTGACCACTCCCCTATTTAGTTCTGAGTGACATGAAACTTTATGAAATCCAAGTCTACAAAACATAATTTTTATTTAACACTTCCTTTCTCAAACATGATCCCATGATGGCACACATTAGGAGAGTTTGGAATTTGGATCCATGTCCTTCTTAAGAATTTGGTTGGTTTTTTTGGTGAGATGATGCCATCAGAATGACCTCTAACTTTATTTGAATCTATGGCCACCAACTTGCTAAAATTTAGAGACACTCTTACTCCGCTACTACCTTAGAGCTGAGATATATGGTTTTATCCCTCCAAAAGGATCCCTTCAATGAGATCTTATAGATGAGATCTACATCCTTATAATAATGCATTTAGATTATAGACAACTATAATGACATGGGAGCCCAAGTCAAAGCCAGGCTTCATTGACTTAAGATAGGGGATAAATCTTGAAATGAGGTCTTCCAAATGATATGAGCTAAAAACTTAAAGCAAAAAATTCAAGTAGTCTCTGAGGTTGGAAATAGATTCTTAAAGACCCTAAAATTTGTGAAAGATTTTGACTACCATTATCAATAAGTGTTCAAATCTCAAGAATATTTAGTTGAGCATAAAAATTCCCTTCAATAATGCCTCATAGTGGTGCCCTACAAACTCACTCCTGCCCAATGAGTGGCTTATGATAGGCTCTTCACTATTGATGATTTACATGATGTAGGGTCCCACATGGTTAATGACAAAGATCATGGCATTAATAGCTTCCCCTGTGAATTCTATAAAAACCTTTGGGACCTTGTGGGTAGTGATTTACATAAGGTTTATCAAGAATCATTTCATGCACATTCATTGGGTAAACATATAAATAAAGGAAATATTAAATTCACTCCTAATCAAGGAGATCTTGATTTGATATATAACTAGCGGCCCATCACCCTCTTGAGTGTCTCTTATGAAATCATTACCAAGGCTCTAGCAATATGACTGTGTAATATGTTACCTCTCATCATGCACCTAGAATAAATTAATTTCATCAAAAGCCATTATATTTTGGATAACATCATTACCATCTAGGAAGGGATGGATTAGGCTAGATGGTTTAAGAAACAAGCTATGTTCATTATTATTGACTTTGAAAAAGCTTATGACCACATTGAATGGCAATTCATACTAGCCATGCTTCAAGCTCTGGACTTCAGGCCCATCTTCATCCAAACTATCCAAATGCTTTTTATAGATGCCTCAACCATCCTCTCATTAATGGAGTCACCTTTGAATAGTTTAGATTGTTACACTCCATTCGTCAAGGGTGCCCATAAGATCTTACCTTGTATGTGATTACAGCTGAGGGTTTTGGATATCTTCTTAGCAATGACCAAGCTAAGGTCTTTGTTAAGGGAATTTATCTCCCTCTTGATGCCATGAACCTGCAAGAAGATATGTAAATTATTAATGGCCAATTTGTGGATGAATCTTTCCTTACTCTCATTAAGGATAAATCTAATATGGATAATGATTTAAAATTTCTCAACACCTTTTGCTTGGCCTCTAGTTCTAACATCCAATGACATAAAACTCATTACTACAAATAATATTACCTCCCTCTACTGGTGTGGGTTTATAAATTTGATTAGAAGTGGATCCAACATGATGAAATATTTAAATTTATTGGCATCCCTTTTTATTTTGATGATTCACCACCTTTTTTGTTGTAATATGTTGTTGATAGAGTTGCTAATAAGCTAGAATATTGGGTGACCAAGTCTCTTTTGTTAGTAGGAAAATTTCAAATCTGATCAAAAATTCTTGTGACTACCCATGTGTACTACTCATCATGTTGGGTTCCCTCTAAAAAATATTATCAAAAGTTAGAGAAATTTCTCATATATTTCCTTTAGGCCACTTCCCCCAAGTTGAAGGATTCCATAGGGTGGCTTGGAAATATTACTACCTCATACATGATGCTAGAGGGATGGGACTCATTGACATAGCCCAATAAGGAATTGCCTTATGTGCCAAATGGATTATGCAAGCCAAAAATATTGGAAGGTGTTGTTTAGACACTATATCTCCTTAGGCTTGCCTAAGGGTAAGAAGGCCCGAACAGAGCTCAGTTTCCCTAATTTGTTATTCATTAAGTCTCCCATCCAAATCATAGGGTCCTTTGTGGCCAAAATTATCTGGAAGGCCTGGGAAAATATTAAGCCATGGCTTCTCTAGAATGTTTCTATATTCTATAATGTGATATTTAATAATTCCCATTCTCTCTAGTGGTCTCCCATTTTCAATCTCAATTAGGTGCCCTTGGTAAAAGTCCCTTGGATCAACACTCTGAAGTTTTTTTGTAGAGGAATTCATACCATGAAAGATATCTTCTACGGGGGATCTTGATCTTGGTTATCATGGGAGTCTTGGCCATTTTTGGCCCACATACCAAGCTTCTGCCTAGTTTAGATAGATGAGTAGGGTCCTAGTTGATGAATGGATAAGGTGGCTTTGAAGTGGGATCAACATTACAAGTGAAGGGATCAAGATAGGTTTTCATAGTGCTAACTAATTGAAGAAATAGGTCCAGAAAAGAAGTCTATGTTACATCACTTTTTCAACTTTTGGCTAAGTGTGGTGTTTAGAATTCCTTCAGAGGAAGTGTTTCATACAAAGCCAATAAAAAATGTACAAGGCCTATTTTTTTGGAAGTTTTATCCCACTTTATTTGGATAAATGTTAGAATTCTTTTGGTAGTTGTGTTTTGGACATTTTATACAAATCTTAGGAATTGTTTTAGACATTTTGTCTAAAACAATTTCCTTGAAAGGTCATTATTTGAAAAGGGTCCTTAACAAAAGTTATGAAGGATATATTTTGAAGGAGTTAGTCCAAAATAGAAATCACAAAGGGCACTTTTTCAATCGAAGTGTCCCAAATAATTTCGTAGAAGGGTACTTTCTTAGGGAAATGGTCCAGTGCCAAAATTTTGAAGGATATGTCTCTCAGGGAAATGGTCTACTTTAAGGTTTCTAAAGGGTACTTTTATTTCAAAAAGGACACTTTTCAAAGGTTTAAAGGGTTAGTTTATTGGGAAAATGTCCTCTACATTTTTGTCCAAATGATCTTTCTACAATGAGTGGACCAAGTAAAAGGGCACTTTTCAAGGTTTTCAAAGGGTACTTTTCTAGAAATAGAGATTCTGAAGACATGAATATGCCTAAAATTTTCATCCACAAGAATTGTTCAAGGAAAGGATAAGGAAAATGAATTCCTTTTGGAAAATTACTCCACATAAATCCTAAAGGAATTTTTTGGAAAAATGTTCAAATAAATAGTCCATGGAATTAGTGATCCAAATCAGTGTGCAAATGTCATGCTTAGACCATAAGAATTAGCCACGTGGATTTAAAAAATCATTGGACATTCATGTAGACGTCAAATTTAAGCTTCAAAAAATAGATATTAACATTCAAATATCATAAAAAGGGTCCCCAACTAAGTGAAAGCTTGATATGTGTCCAAATCTTAGGTGCCCAGATCAAATCTAATGGTGAGTGAGTAGAGATAGGATAATGGGCCTAGGTCAGATCAATGGTATGTGAGTGATTCAAAGAGTAAATGAACCCTAAGTACAAATGAATGATCAAAAAGTGGTACAAGCACATGAATCTAGATAGGAGATTGATGGATCACATTTATTTTCCTTAGGTAGATCTAATTGAGTGATATAATTCATGGAATCAATGATTTGAGCTAGTTCTCAATGACCAATCAAATTAAGGTGAGCCCAAAGGATATAGATAGAGGTCAAAAGGTTAGTTTTCAACCAAGGAAAATAATCATGATGGAGTCAAGCTTGAGCACATTTTAGTTTAAGTAAGAAGTGGATTTTTTAGGATGAAATGGCACCATTAAGACTCTATAGAGATAAAATAGGTCTTTTTGTGACCTAACATAGATTAGGATGGGCTACTAGCTGATCATATAATATAGACATGTCCAAATGGATGTATCAACTTTATGAAAACCAATATTTTAAAATACTTTTCAATTTATAGTAAGCTTAGGTACACATTTCAAAGCAGAGGTAGATATATGTAATTAATGGAGGAATATCCCAAGCCATACAAACAACCACTAAAATTAGACACAAGCATGAACCTAAATATGAAGACCTTTCCTTAGAAGGAAATTTGTATGAAAGAACTAAAAAATATTAATTCAACAGCAAGACTGGTCCCCTATAATTTATATTGATTTCATATCCTCCATCAAGACATAAAAGGACAAGGTGACATTAATGTAGGAGCAAGCTCAAAAAAGATTGGGGGATGGTTATTTTGACTGGGATGGGGATCATTAATGATCCCTTCAACACCATTTTTTCTCTCTCCCCATTTTTATTCTTATAAATATTGGCCTTGAGCTCTTCATTTGGATCCCTTGGATGGAGATGGTGAAGCTCTACCAAAATCACTTTATAACACTCTCTTGAAGTAATACAAGAAATTTTTTAGATTCTATTTGAATGTTAAGTGTGCTTTATTAAAGTTTGATGTGTAGAGTGTATGTTTCTATTAATCACCTATATGTTCTTCACGTACCTTATTTCAATTCTATTGGTTTCTTGTAGGTCGTGTGAAGTATTATCTAGTGACATTCCTCTTGAAGTGTCATAAGTCAATAGTGTCTTATGAAAACCTCCCCCTTTTCATCCTTCAAGTCAAAGGTCTCCTTTTAGCCTTCATATGAAATACTCATAATTAAAACCTTGTCATATATTTTGACTAGTCCTTATCTTTTTTGAATTCATTAGTAGTCATAGAAGTGTCTGAGCTAAAAGTGGATCATTGAATATTTGGTGCATCATCACATTTAGTATAGATTTCCATTCTTTAATTTCTCTCCCTTTTCACCCCAATAATTTATAGATTTTATCAATAATGAGTTGAGTGATGTATCTAAGGAGCTAGCCTCATAGAAAATCCTAGAGGTCTGATCCCATTATAGGTAACCCATAGCCTAAGGTCATTCCCAAGTCGGGCCAAGTTTGAAAGTAAGACTTGAACACTTCTAATCTCATATAGGGTTCAATATAAGCTAGCAATAGTTATGTCATGATCAATGGGACCAATTTCAAGTTCTTTAAAGCATACTCTGAAGACATTGGATGGTATTTGAAAGATAAAGACATCAAAAACATCACATGTAGTCATCTTGGGCAAAATCAAACATCTTTGGAAGGTTTGAAATTAAGCTCAAGTTTAGGGAGACTATTAGTTTCATGGTTGTAGAGGTAAGAGGGATTTTTCATGATTTTGGTTCAATTCACATATTGCATAAGGATCCATGACATTTTATGAGGAATATTTCTATTATCCACCCCCATATCCACCTTACCATAGCCTAGATGACCCATATAATCCACATCTACCATATTATCAAGAAGATCCATGATACTTTCAACCCCCTTAACCTCCATGAAAACCTCCTCATCCTCATGACCAATCCTATTATCAACCTCTTGCCCCTTCCAATCTACCTGCACAAAACAATGACTATCTACATTTAAAGATTGAGAGACTAAGAAAAGAAAGAAATGGGTGTAGGAGAGCCTTATACAATAGAAAATGGGAGAATGCCAAATTATTATCCCTCACTAGAATAATCCTACAAACAAACCATAGTCAACTAAATTAGTTATCCCATCTCCCTTTCTTGAATCTTTGGTCATAAGAGATTTATTGGTCTATAATTGTTCACTTAATGACAAGGCAAGTCTCTCTATTATCCCTAAATCAATAATAGATACTTTGAATTTGAGGTATGATCCTATACTTGATGTTATTTTATAATGGAATGGGTCTCTCATGAAAGTCTTTAGTGTTGTTAGAAGCCTCTAAATTAATTTTCATGCCTACCCCAATATTTCAGTTGTATAACACTTAATGGTAATAGATTGATTGCTTCATCATGTCTTATTCTTGGGTAGTGACTTCATGACTAAGGTTAGAGGGTAATTTTTTAAAGGTTTGTATTATATAGTGTATAAGCTTAAACATGGTGTGGAGGAGAGAATCAAGTTTGAGCTACTCTCTAAGTTCCATGTTTAACCTCTTCCCCCAACCTCCCAAAAGATAGATTGCCTTCAAATTCCTTCTCTAAAGTAATCCACTTGTGCTCAAAATCTTATGCCTACCAAAGACCCTGAGGCAATGCCCACATAGGTCATGGATCCTAATTTCATCATGCCCACCCTTGACAAGGAGGATAAGAGAGAAGGAGAAGGTGTAAATTCTATTATTGATCCTTCATATACTATTACTCAAACACCTATTCCCCCCTTTCACATCTCTTCTCAATCCTAAGAGATTCCTAAAAGAGAATTAAAGATTTCTAGTTAAAAAAATACCCTTTCCAACATCAAGCAGCTTGATGTTATATAATGCCCACCCACCCCCTCCTCTCTTCAAGAGCAATCAAGTACATTAGAGTTAGAATTGGACCATTCCAACATGGTGGACAAATTATCTAAGTTGATTGAAGAAGGGTCAGTCATTCAAGAGATTGAAAGTGATGCAATTATAGTTGAAGATGAACCTAGTTAGGGGTTATTATCTTTACATTCCTATATCAATGAATGTTCCATGGTAAAATGGGTTCTATCAAGATATCCAAAATCAATCTATTTGTGGGAAGGTCTATCCCCTTCGTGATCACTTCATCTATTGGATTTAAATGAAATGATATTGGATTTTGGGATTACTTATAGTTTTACTTGTCTTACTAGATTATTCCTAAAGGGAACAAAATATGTTGAAGAAGATTTCAATGCATTAGGCTATTCATAGGGGGATATATCCCTTATATAAGATACATTGGATTCCTCGATGGTGATGTCTAATGGCTTAGCAATGGGATTTAACTTGTTACTTTTACAAAACCCTTTATGGGAAATTTTGATAGGCCTTAATGACACATACCAATAATTTATATCCCCCATCAGATGTATGGGGTTGGTATGAGTGTTATGGGATGAAATCCTAGTTATCATGCCCTAAAGACCCATGAGAAGGTAATGACACACTAATCACATAGCCTAAAATAAGAAGGAAAGTTATTGTCATTCTAATTCATAGGAATCCCACTAAGGTAAAACAAAGAGTATAATAGGAAAATATCTTGTTATAAAACAAGTGGTCACTTTCATGCAAAACATGATAAATGCAAGAAAATAAATAAGGAAAGAACATAGTTTTAAGTCTAAATTGAAATTATGCATTATTTTTAAGAATAAATTGAAATTTTTGCAAAAGAAAACATGCCTTGATTTTTTAGGTCTAAAATCCACTCTTTTAGCCAACGTCTTGTAAAAAAAGTGGTTAGAAGTTTTCAATGTAGTTTTGGATTGAAAAAGGAAGTTGAAAGTGAGTTTGTTTTATTTTCATATTTTTTACACATAGGGAAAAAACACCATTTCTTAGGTTTAAAACATTGATTCCTATAGACATAGACCAAATAAGTAACTAGGGAAACTATAGATTAGTAGGTGAAATATTTGATACATAGGGTGAAATCATTGATTAGCAGAAAACATGAAAAGAGTGAAATCACTGAAATGTAGGGCTAAACCACTAAACACAAGTCAAACCTATAAATTTATTTATTAAAACCACCTATTATGATGTCTTATAAAATGATAGAAAAAATAGAAACCAAAACGTGAAACCATCACATTTTAGGGTGAAACCGTCAATTTCAGGGGCAAAACCATCCTTTAGTAGGGAAAAACTACTAATTTCACCTGAGATGGAAATTATCATGTTTTTGAGTAAAATAAGTTAAATTAAGATAATTAATAGATTAATTCCTAAAATTAGAAGGATAAAGAGGGTATATAAGAGTTCATGGGGTGCATAGGGTCCCATAAGGAATTATACTATGTAGATCGAGTATATAAAAAGGGTCAATTCATTAATAGTGAATAAAACATTAAAATAATTATATGAACATGACACTATAAGCCTAATACCTAGGATTAAGCAAGGTAAAACTCAAGATGAATCAAGTATAAATCAAACAAAACACATTATACCTTCCTTGGAGATTTCTTTACTTATAAATTCAAAGAGGCTTGTGATCAACTTGTAGACAAGAGATATTTGGCAATGTAACTACATGTGTGGGAAAAATTTCCCCTTATCTAATTGAGGTCTAATAAATTATATTTGATAATAAATGTGAATCTCCAGTATGATTTTTGCATAATAATTTTAGTTCAAGAGATATTTTTTATAATGGCGAAAGGCCCTTGCATCTATATACTTTTGATTTTATTATCAACCATTGATCTAAGATCAAGATCAATGGTGGAGAGAGATTCCTCTAACTCATGAATTCATAATATAGAATGTGTAAGAGACTCAATTTAAGGAAATTTTATAGTGTGGAAGATATTTTGAAGAAAAGTGCACTGATAGTTCCTTTAGATTGTATCATGGGCCATGTAAGAGAGGAATGTGTAAAAAGCTCTATAAGAGGTGTAAGACTATGTGTAATTAATCATGTAAGAGGTCACCTTACATACACTCCACTCCATTCCATTTAATTTCCTCTATGATGTTATTCAATTTAGGAAATAATTCTAAAAGCTATGAAATTTCCTATTAGAGGAATATCAAGACTGAGTAATCAAGGTGATTAATCAATAATTAAAATAACAATGTTTTTTTCCAATAAAATATTCATTTAATTATCTTGTAATAACACTTGAAAAGGACAAATTTAATTTGGGATGTTATGTCTAATAAAATGTTGTGATTCAATGCATTGCCCCAATTAAAGATGTCTCATTGTAAATTTGGATTAAATAAGTAATTGTGTGAATAATTGACTTAATTGACAATTTTTGAATAGATTTATATGTTATTGTGGAAATTCATTCCAATTGTAATTTCAAAAAGGAAGTGATGAAAGTGGAGTGTCTATGTTATCAAGTTTTGTGAGTCTCTCAACAATGTACATAATCTGGGAAGTCATTACATTCATTGAAGGGATGAAATGGATAGGTTATGCAGAAAGGATAAAAGGAAATAAATATATTACCTAAATAAAAATATTATTACATATTTGGATTACAATAAAATATTATAATAATTTAAAAAATCGTCAATCTGAGTGTATATGATCAAGTTATAGCCTCTATAAATTTACATTTTTTCATAGTAATGAAATTATCATTCTACATATGTCAGTGGTTTCAAAACTATCATCAATAGTTTTAAAATTGACAGTGGTAGTTTTTATCTAAAAATAGTGGCTATTTTATCACCAATAAAGTTAAAACATAAATAACTACCCAAAAAGATCATTAGATGGATATGGAGTATTTATAAGGGTTTAAATAAGGTGAAGAGACATGGGGGAAGGTAAATAAATGATACAAAATACTCTTAATTTGGTATAAGAGTGATTTACATTACTAAATAAAGTTACAAGACAGAAAAATATAATTCCAAGAAAGAAAAGAGGGAGGTGAAGGTGAACCAACCCATGAGAAACTATGAATGCAGGTTATTCTTCATGTTTATGTGTCAATAATGAGAGAGAGAGAGAGAGAGAGATGAGAGAGAGAGAGAGAGAGAGAGAGAGGAGAGAGAGAGGAGAGAGAGAGAGAGAGAGAGAGAGATGAGAGAGAGAGAGAGAGAGAGAGAGAGAGATGAGAGAGAGAGAGAGAGAGTAGAGGAGAGAGAGAGAGAGAGAGAGAGAATCTATTCAATTTTGATGTTTTAAGATGGATTCAATGAATCTTTCTTGAACTATTTTCAAGTTCAATAGTGTTCTTAATTGTGTCTATGGGTGAGTGTTTCAACCATGCATCGCAGAGGTATAGGAAATCATTAATTGGACCCATTATCTTGGGATTTCATCTTTGGTATTAGAGAAATGTCTTTCTTTGCTAGGTTGAGTTTGTAAGGCTCTTGTATGATTTAATTTTACGTTATGTAAGATAAGTATACTTGAGTTACCTAGGCCTAAAACTCATAAAGTGCATTTAATGTGAAACTAAATATTCCAAAAATACCCTCCTAGGTTTGTTGTAGCTATGTAATTACTTATCATAACTTTTAGAATTATTCTTGAGTCATTTTGATTTGTGATTCCATGGAAGGTGAATAGTTACTTGGGAAAGGTGTAAGGTCAAACCATTTCTACCTTAAATGTAAAATTTGGGGAGCTTCCAATAGATATTGAATAGAGATATGATGTTGTAAATTTTCATATTTTTTGTTATTTGGAGGAGGTGTTATGCTACCAAATTAAATGAAGAATATTATGTATAAAAATAGATAGATTATTATGTTTTTCTTCCTCCATGTTTATACATTAAATAACCTTGATTGTGGCATGAAATGATAATTTTTGTTTTGATATAATGAATGCAATAAATAATATCAATTTGTATGAGTATGATGTTGAGAATTGTACAAATATGAATCCATGAAATGATGAACCAATACAACATGGGAATAAATGGATATCCTTAATAAGATACCCTTTTTGGTGTCTAATCCATGTTGTATGCCCAATAATGTAAGTAGATTGGTTGAATAAGATTCATTTGTTTAGGCTTGAGAGATAAGAGAAGAAGAATGATATTTCCATGAAATGAAATATGAAAGGTAAGTTTCCATGTGAGCATATAAAGTATACTTTGATAAATAGTAAGAGGAATGATGTGTGTGAGTAGAAGGTTGTATTTAAAGATAATAAGAGAGTGAGGTTTTGATATGAGAATCCAAAATATGATTTTAATAAGAACAAGGTGGAATAATTTTGTGATCAACCCATAAGGGAAGGATTCATCATGAAGGAGGATGTATATGTGAGAGTTGTTTAACTAGAAGAAGGATACCCATTATTTGATGATGGGAATGATTATATGGTATCTCATAAGTGGGAAGATTTATAATTTTCCTTGGTGAATGAACTCAATGCATTTATGTTGTAGATAAGTCAATTTTCAATTCATTTAATCTATCAAGAACTTACCTAGTTTTCAAAGTCAATTATGATCTTCTTAGAACTAAGCACATATATAGACTAATCTTATGACACTCAACATTTGTCACTCAAATGTGCCAACATCAATTAACTTAAGGCACAACCATTATACACTAACCTAAAGCATAGTAGAGACAGAATCAGGATCTACATTGTGTTAGTTGCCATGGTGCAACTCATTCTTCATATGACTTTATCATTTACAACAATGGCATTGGAAAGTTCATTGGCACAAGCCATTCTAGGTGGAGTCTGATGGTGTTTTGGTGCAAAGCCTATATGGGGTTGGTTTTATAGTTTCATGGGTGTAAGCCTATAGTTCCCTTAGTTTAGCATCATTTAGGTGCTTGGAGGGTTCAATAGAATACTTTAGATTTAAGGGTCATGCTTAGGATCATGCATTTAGGCCCAGGTATCACCACTTGGTGTGGGGTCTTTCCTACACTTGGATTATTTATATATAATGTACTGACATCATCATAAATTATAGATATGCTATGAATTCCCTATATCAAATCTTATAACCAACATTCTTAACATTAAGATTAAATTCATAACACTAAAATTATAACATTCATTATGTATTTCAATAATCAAAGCTAAGGTATTAAACCCAGGAACATAATGTATTACTTCAACCAATCTTAATATAGTTAATGATCCAAATATAGAGTACAGTTCATATTGTAAAAAACAATGTAAAAGATTATCTAAACTAGTAATGTCCCAGGAGCTCATAGGTGAGCTTAGGTGATACAACTAGATCCTCAAAGGTATCTAGGCTAAATTTTATTCTAATGGAATTCTTGAAATGATATTTAGATCTAATGTTATATAACTTCACAACTTTTATCTGCATCATCTGCATACTAGTTTGAGTTTGGATTTATAGAACTTAAAAGCATCTTCATGCTTGGGTGGAGGGTGCACACCGGGTACTAAGCTAGAGCATTGGTTGATCATTATGATAGTTCCATGACCTTATTCCCTTCATTTTGTAGATTCCATGTGATTCTTTCACATGAATATGCCTTTAAAAACTAGGCACCATATAACTTCCTACCAATTGGTGCTAAGTTGGTGATGATTCCTTTAACTGGTGCAAAAGATGCCAATAAAGAAATCATGATAAGTGATTACATTACACTAAGGTGTCTAATAAGTTAGTTAGATTCATACTTAGTAAAAAAATGCCCAACATTACCCCATACAAAATTACTAGTCCACCCTCAGTCTAGTCTTTCAGTGCTCTTGGCATGCAAAACTCCAGTGTTCTCTCCTTTAGTTTAGTATTAAAGTCCTCAAAGCCCTTAATGGTAAGCTTGAGTTCTTCAATGGTGTTGTTTATATATATATTAAGGTGGAACTAAGCATGAGAAAATACATCTTATATAATTATTTCTAAAATTCCTCAAGGTTTTCCTTAGCTTTTGCAACTCCTCAATCTAGAATTTTTCCTTGTTCGTAGGCCTTGATTTACAAGGCACAAAAGAGTGATTTCTAGATTTTTTCTTGGTTTTTGATTTGAGTAATCAAGGCATTGAAATTTAAAATTATTTGAATGAAATTTTATATTCTCATTATGTATACCTATAGTATTATCTCCTCTTTCTCCCCCTTTACCTTTTTAAGGTGCACATCTATGACCGGCACCTAGTTGGAGAAGTTACAAAAGATGGCATCAACAACATCTACATCCTATTGAATTTATATAAAGAGGTTTTACACCTCTTAAATATTTTTATCCAACTCCAATTTTATCATGGTGTATGGGTCCTCCTCTTCTTTTGGTGCCAGGTCTACCATTAATATTAGGAGCATCTACTCCACTAGCATGCACACCTTATTAACCTCTGAGAAGTTTGAAGTGTCATTGCCATCCAAGAGGGATGGTTTAAATTAATCTATGTGATTGGATATTTATTGTAATTTAAATTCATAACCTTTACTTCCTCTTCTACTTTTAGTGTTATATTATTATACTTTGAATTCCTAACATCATTGATGATGTTATTCTATGCTACTTCAGAGGCCATGCAAATGAGTGCATTGGCTGACTTGATTAGGTTAATTACATAGGGTTTTATAAGAATAGAATAATGCCCTTATTTTGGTTTATTTGTGCCTAGTATGGCCTTATATGGCACCTTGAAATGAGGCTCATCCATATAAATATAAAAATCAAATGACAATTATTGGCACATCCTTATTGTGGTAGCTCTTGGGGAATGTACTCAAACATATATTAATCTTCATCAATCTACCCCTTCTATGCCTTTTCTCTTAGGTTGGCTTGGTTCCCTCTTTCTTAGTTATGGCCAAATCCATTTATTATTTGTCTTCTTCATTTGTGTTAGTTTTTTCTTTAGTGTTTTCTTATGAGGTTCATTCCTCTTGTTCTATTAGGGGTTCTTCCTCATACTTGTCCCCTTGGTCCATTTATTCTTCTTCCTTGGCACCAACTTCACCTTATTATTTCTAATGGGTTTATTCAGTGCTCTTTATTGATCTTTCAAGGTGACAATATCACCTTCTTTGTCTCTATGTGCCCATTCACTACTTGGACACACCTATGCTACAACTTCTTCTATTGTGCTGTTGGGGGCGTTAGGCACCTTTGCTATTTTATCAACCATTAGTTATGTGCTTGCATAAACCTTCTTCTATTCCTTTTATTTCTTGTCCCTTTCCTCTTAGGCATTGTTTTCTCTACCTTCCTCTTCTTTATTAGTGTTAAGGTCTTTTCTTCCTTGGCCTCAACCTTCTCAATCTCTTCTTGGGTCATGCCAATTGCCTTCATGGCATATCTTTTTTCCTCTAGCACTAGTACCATTTCTATTTCTTCCTCATTTTATTCCACAAGATTATATTTTCCTCCTTAGTTCATATAGGATATGTGGAGGGATATTTTGATGAGGCATTGGGCAAATTTCTTGACTCTACAATCATGGCAGTAGTTCCAACTTGGAGGGCCTCCTAAACTTCGTTGGCACTGGGTTATTCTTTTATTGCTTCTTTTTGGATGATGTAAATTTTTATCCCTACTTATTCCTCCTCCATCTCTTCATATGCCTCTTATGCTTCTAATTACTCATGCACATCTTACACCTCCATCTCCTCCAAGGTTATTATGGGCATTGCAAATGGCCCCTTGGACTTATTTTTATTCTCCCTTTTCTTGGGTGACATAATCCCTAGTGTGAAGGTCACACATTTCTTATTTGGTGTAGCGGGAGTGGATTCATCACTAAATTCAATATTCAATATGATACACTCCTACATATCCTCATGTGTCTCCCCATTTTTATTTTGCTGAGACTTCTTATACACTACTAGTGCCAACTTTCATTCATCACTGATTTAGAGGGGGAGTTCATTGTCCTTCTTGATGCTTTCACCCTTCTTTCTTGGATTCATCTCATAATATAGCATATGGATGTACCTAAGGATGAACTTATTTTTGAGGGGATGGATTTCAATGTGATCCTCCTCATCTTATTCATCCTTGGTAGATTTCACTCCTAAGTGCATGTATTAGCACCACAACCTACTTCTTTCCAAATCCATGGCTTTCACTAGGATGAATAGATTTTATTATTTAGGGATTTTCCTTAGTGCATCCCTAAAGTACTTGGTAAAAAATGCATAGAGGAAATTTTGCTAGCTAGCTTAATTACCATCTATGAGTACTAAGCACACTACATAGAAGTGTTTCATAATAGCAAATATTACCATTCCAAACATTTTTTGAGGGAGATCTTTAGGGATTTGATATTCCTCCTTGAATGCTTTAATATATTAGGTGTACCGCCCCATCACTTGGGTCTTGTAATTCTAAGAGAAGGTGGGGGTGGGTGGTGAAGTTTTGATGCTTAAGTGTTAAGGAGTCCTTGTGCATAATAAAGTATCAAAGTTTGTCCTCATCACCATCACACACACCAATCTCCTTCATCATAATTAGAATTTACATCAATCCCCACTAGAAGGTATATCATAATGTATGAACCTCAAGTGAATTAATCACCATTTCTTTTGCAATGAATTTTTCTATATTAAATATTACCCCATGCACAATATGGTATATGATACATAGGTAGGTCTTAGTTATGTCTATCCACCAACCATTAGGGAAAATTTTCAAACTCATAAGGCAAGTAGATACCATAATTATAGGGTCCTTGATGTTTTTTATTGGGAATGTGGACCCTCCCTTGTATTACCCAAGGTATTTTATGACCCTTTCAACTTTAGCATCATCCACCATCATTTGATAGATGTCTACACTGAAGTCTAGGAGCCTAGTGATCTAGCCAATAAGGCTTGATGATAACCTCATGTCCCTTCCCTAAAAGTATAAGTTATCCCCATGTATATTTAAGAGGAGGAACTACATGAGTTCCTCTAGATTTATGAAACATGATAACTCATAGAGTTGAGTTACACCTATGGTTACAAGTTTATCTTGAATGGAGATGTCAAATAATGTCATGCTTATTTTAGTCTTGGCCCTCATATCAACCACCTAGTCTTACACTAGATCTTGCACATTATTTGTGGTATAGTGGTTGTAATATTTTAGTCAATAGGTGTGCATGAAAGATGACCAAATCTCTCCCACCAAGACCTCCATGGGAAATTACATTTCTATATAGGACATCTTTGTAAGTGCATCTAAATCAACTTTGGTGATGTTAACTCCTTCTATTGTCTATGATTTCTTCTTCACCATGGACACTTATTATATCATCCATGCTTGTTTGGCATCCTTTTGTACCTAGTGTAGGCTAAAACACATGAATCTTTTCCCATCCTGAACTAGTTGGTAATGAAATGTAGTCTATTTACTTTGCTAAAGCCTATAATTTTTGTTGGCTCTCCTCACAGTCATAAGATCTATGACTGTGACTTCAACTCTCAAACTTTATTTTTGATTAATTATAGCCTTAGCATCACTCTAGTTTTTTGATACCTATTTTTTCACAATTCATGCCCCATACTTTTCTACACCAATCTTAAAGGGAATGTAATTCATATCTTTATTCAATCATTCACTTTTGGCATTTATGGGTACTTAAGGTCTCACTATGGTATCATTCTATTGATTTATCTCTAGTTTGTTGGTTGGATCTAGTTTGCTCCTTTGCATTTTAGTTTAAATTAACTCAAGGTTTGTAAACTAAACTAGTCAGCCTTTCACTACTTTAGACCCTTAATTTAGCTACCTTCTTAATTAAAGGTGGGTAATGGCATGTCAATGCTTAAATTTATTAGAATTTAATAAAACCTATGAAATCCACAAAAATCCTCTACTAAGTATGTATTTAATGTATATATGTTTGCCTCCATTGTCACCTCAATAAATTCTCCTAATTGTATTTTTGGTGAAGTGATGTGTAGTTTAAATGGCCACTTTTCACCTCACTTTGTGTGGATGCCAACTAATCTTGATGATATTTCTTCTACAATTTTCTTACCTAGCATGAATTTCACCTTCCTTATGGAAACCTAGGCACAACACCTCACATGCAAGTGATTTATCCTCCATGGTTTCATTATTCTTTTCCTATTATACTTTCATTTTAATCATGATTTCCTATCTTGGTCAATTTCTGTGCACTTTCATCTCTTCACCTTGGCCTATCTTACCCCATACAAATACCTTGCCCTAGCCTCTAGTGCTTCACTCTCTACTTTTGATATCTTGTGAATGATCATAGTGTGCATATTCTTTATACCTCTTTTGAATTTTCATCCTATGTGTCTCTCTTTGTTAATTGGAACTCATATTTTCAAAGTTTGGTGAGTTCCATGGGCCCAAAAACTTAGGTGTCTAGCCTTAAGCACTTTAAAAAGCATCCATGCTCAACTCAACTGATTGAAGTTATGTGCAGAAGCACTAGAATAGTTCTTTGGTGGGGCTAAAAGTGCCACTTATTCACTCTTCAAGAATAACAAACATAAAGTATAAGGAAATGTTTGGCTTACTCTATACATCATTCAGGTTAGCACAACACAACTGAGTTATGATTGGGAAGTTGGTGTCTAATGGTGCAAGTGCCATTTTATTACCTATGTGGCTTAAATATATTATCATTGAAATTCTTAGTGAACATTTCACCTAACAACATGTGAAACTTTCATGCACCAATTTCTAATATGCTATGGATAACATAAGACCTATCCACCTTATTTGTAGCTTTCCTTAGTGCTTGAGGTACTTGGAGTCATAGAGCTAGACCAATGATAATTTAGTTAGTATCTTGTGTTTAATATGATTATCATTCCATAAATTTTGATGTACCTTCTCTATCTATTGGTTTTACCTTGTTTGGGTGTGCACTTCATCTAAGCACCCAAGTCCTCCAACCTCACACTTAATGATCCTTGGTCATCCAAATGACCAATATGAATAATGTGCAATGATGGTACCATGAATTACATTAGTAGAATCACCTTTGTGCCAAACACCAGTTGAAATGGTGTAGCCTTATTTAAGTACTTATAGTTGTGTTTGTGACAAATGTCATATATCTTGTAGCCTTATTTAAGTACTTATAGCCTGATTACAATACCTTGCATGCCATTGCATCTCTAATTTAATAGCCTCCTACTATTCCCTCATGCACCTCATGTAAAATGGAGTCCTTTTCATGTTCTAAGATGCACTAATGTAAGACTTCATATTTGCATAGTTTGTATAGTTCCCCACTAATAAGCTGAAAGGGGTGGTATGAATTATGAGTTATTTATTCTCTTTAGTTGCCATTATTTGGGGTGAAAATCCAAATTTTAGTAAAGCAGGTAACTTCACGAAGTCGTCAAGGGTGTGCTAGAATATATAGGGTTATGCATCCACCATGTCATCATTAAAGTTGATGTGGGATAGTTGGTTTAGGCCCAAGTTTTGTCTTCCAAGTTTGATGACAATTGAGAACTAGAATTCCTATAACAGAACTATCCAACTATAAATGTGCCTATGGAGAATGGGCTTGTTTATGAGGTACTTAAGTGTTTCATGGTATATGAAGAAGATGAATGGTGTTTTCAACAAATATTGCCTAATTTTTTTAGGGCATAAACTATGGCTAGTTCCTCACACTCAATTTTTATATAGTTTTGCTCTACTTGGGTTAACTTTCTACTTGCAAAAGATATGGGGTAATCTATTTTGCCTTCACTATAATGACACCAATTACAAAACTAGATGCATCAACATGGATGTGGAATGGGTTCATCTAGTCAAGAAATTATAGAATAAGCACACTAGCCAATATGGGTCTTAGAGTTTCAAATACATCCACTTGTGTTACACCCTAATAAAATGGGACATCCTTATGTAAGTTCTCTTTTAATGACATTGTAATATTTACATATCTCCTTATGAAATTTATATAATATCCATAATTTCCAATAAAGGTGTGAAATTCTCTTTGTGTGGGAGGATTTTGGAGCTGAATGATTATAATAATCTTCATGAGATTGATGAGCAGACCATCTTTATAGATGATGTACTTGAGAAAGGTGCCAAAAAGTGTCATGAAGATGCACTTATTGAGGTTTAATGATATTTTAAACTATTATAACCTCTAAAACATGAGGTACAAGTTACAATAATGGTCTTACATGATCCCATACATAGTTCAATCATCAATGTAGACATGAAGGAACTTATGAATAAAATCCTTAAATGTAGTGAGAACCACTTTGGAGAATATGGCTAGTGCATTATTGAGCCCAAAGACCATCATGTTATAGATAAAACAAATACATTCATTTATAAATTTTATTTTAGGCATGTCTTCCTCTTCAATTTGGACTTGATGGTATCCTAATAAACCATCAGTTGAAATATAGATTTCATAGCCTACGATGCCATCAAAGACTTCATCAGTGAATGGAGTTAAGAAGGGGTCAGTGATGCAGGAAACATTTAATAGTCACTAATCAACACAAATGTAGATGTGCCCATCCTTATTAATGCTAATAACCATGAGGCTCACCCATTTTGACTCTTGTACTAGGTAGATCACTCCTGCATCTAACATACTATCCATCTCCATTTTGACCTTATCATAGAGATTGGGGTTCATTTTATACCATCTAGTATTTTTATGCTTATATTTCCAAGGGATGGGTGGGTGCCCTTCATATCTCAATAATTTCATGGGAAAAAACCTTGAAACTCCTTTAGGAGATCCATAATTCATGCTAGCTTTGCATCAAACCAAAATGCACCTAGAGTGGCCAACTTTGGTTCTCCCTTTAAGCTAATGTCTACTTGGGTGGTTTTGAGTGGTGCACAGTAAGGCTCATTTTTCTCCTAATGTGTGTCCTCCAACTACCTACTCCCTTCAATTTTTTTAATGTGGATATGAGTATGACCTTCCTTGTTAAGGGTGTTATCATCCACTTGGTGCATGAACTTCCTCTTTCCTATCAAGGATCTCCAATTACATGCTTTTTAGATATTCATATCTTCATCACTCACATCAATGTTTAGTGCCAATTACTCAAATAAAGTTAGGAGTGCCAATCCTTTTTCCTCAAACCTATATTTTAGGTACTCCTCTAAGATTACAATGTACTCAAATACTACCCTTTGAATTACTTATAGTGGCTTGATTGATTCCAGGTTATGTAAAGAAAAAGATAAGGTGTACACAAACTTCTCCTTAAATATGTTCCAATTGGATATCTCATGATTCATTTCATTGACCAAATTACAATCTCATTCCCATGTATTTAAGGCTCTATAAAAGGTGTTTACCCTTAAATTCCTTGGGGTGTTTATGTCATAGACAATCTATGTTTATTCACACAAGCATATGTGCACTATGGGGTCTGAATCACTAGAGTATGGAGAAATATCTAGGTCCTTATTAATTTTTATGAATCTAGTACAGATGGCTACTTTTACATCTTTTCAAGTTGGCAAGCTAGGCCTCTACGCTGCCGACCAATGAGTGGCAGTGCTTCTCAAAGTATACACTAGTGTGCCCACCCTATCTACCTCATTTAAGATGCATAACTCAAGGTCACAGATGTATTCTTCCAAAATATTTCTCCCCTTGTATCTTAGGAGCATGAACAATTTACCTTTGCTCAAAATAAATGCTCTCTTTCCCTTATTTCTATTACAAGAGACCCATCTCTTCAAATCGAAATTAATTTGGACCCATCCAATCCTTATAGGTTTTGGCACCTTCTTGATCAATAAGTGACATCTCTGACTAGTCATCTCATAATCTTATTTAACCCATTAGTCAAAAATAATGTCGGTGGTGTCTGAGGCTAATTGTCCATCCTCTTAAGAAATCACTCCTTGGTCATTGGGTTTGAGAGTCTTGATGCCTTACATAGAGATGTTACAGATATGGTTGATTTCATCCTCCAGATTAACACATTATACATGGGGGGTAATTTTTCACTTGAAAGGGGGATCACTACCCTTTCCTTGCCATTTTCAAAGGTAATATAATGCTTCTTGAAGTGCATATCAACATTATTCATGTAGCACCATGACCTTCTTAAGATCACTAGATAATTATCTTATTTAGCCAACTTGATCAACTCAAAGCATAGAACTTGATGCTCATGAAATATATAATGGAAAATTTTAGAATCCTAATTGGGTGCATCTTATATTTTTTGGCCATGAAAAGTACATGAGGGGAATGCTTCAAAGACATCCTACCTATCTTCTCCCAAGCATTATTTGTCAATATATTTACCTTGGCACCTATATCAACAAGGACCTCACACATAGACCATCCATCAATGGTGGTATACACCAGGAATTCTTGATTGTACTCTATACTTTGGGTATGCCTAACCTCTCATGCCCTTTCCATGCATGGCATAACAAATTCAACTAGATTATACCCTACATGCTTTAAAATCAAGTTATTCAATAGGGACACAATCCATTTTATTTGTAGGAGGCACAAGATCTCTATTAACACTTTTACCTCAGCCTTTTTACCATCTTACTTTTTGAGAGAGGTGGTATCTTATGCCTCTAGGTCTCGCACTAGTTGGAGATCTCCTTGTAGTTTTTGAATCACACTCATAGCTTACTGTAATACACTTTATGAAATACATGGTTTAAGTAAGGCATAGATTTGGGTTTAGACCATGTTATGCACTTAGTATGGTTTGGTTTCTTATATTCTAGGCACAACTCTAATACTAGTGTAACTAACTATTGAGTGATGAATCCACTAAAAATAGCTTCTTACACCTTAATTGGCTCTGTTTAGGTCAATTGTGATTTTGTAGTCAATTTATATACTTTAAGCATGTGCCTAATCATTCCTCTGTCCTTGTCTATGCCAGACCTACCTTGGGTTAATTTTATATACAAGTTGGGGTATTCCTTGACCTTATGTGTTCCTCAACAATACCCACATGTTGGATGTGTTGGATAGTCACACTGATAATGCTTAGTTGAATCATAATTGTAATATGATCATTATAGATATCTTCCTCAACCACATCCTCCACCTCAGCCTCTAGTGCCTCTTTGCATTTCATAACCTCCATTTTATTGGCCATAGCCTTCATTAACTTAATTAACTTTCCCCTCAATTTCTATAATGGCATGTCATGTGCCTCTTTCCATGTTCTTGTGCTCTCATTAATCACTTGATAGTCAGTTGTGGTATGAGTGTAAGTGTTACACAACTAAAAGTAAATGGTTATGTTAACTTAACTAGCATGTTGCAATAAAGGGTAGTTATGAACATCATGCACCTCACAACAAACCTCATAGCTTTGAAGAACTATGCAAACATTACTTCAAGGGTACTTTTTCTTGTTATGGCCTTATATTTCATAATAGGTATACCATAACCTACTTTTAACATCTTGTGATGAACTAGTAGTAAGTTTCTAAAGTTAGCTGGCCATGCATGTAATCTACACCCTTATGAATGGGCTAATTATAGTGTTGACATTTCTGAATGCCTCAACTCTGAGCATGGATTCAAGTGCTTCATGAGGGTTTATGAATGTCTTCATGAAAAGTGCTCTTTTTAATGGTACTAATAATCCCCAAGAAACCATTACCCATGTTAGGAGGGGTGAATATCATACAAAAGCTTAAAAAGAATAGTTTTAAATCCACCATCATATAGGCATAGGTTAGAGATACAATGACTGAGAAAGGGGGTGATTAATTGAGCCTAGATATTTTAATTTCAATTACAATCCTTTAAAACTATTAAACAATCAACATATATCAACTTGATCAAGCAACATTAACAAGAGAGCTCATTCATTCAATGCATACATAATATCAAAAACACAACACATAGTTCCTGTGGGAATCTCTCATAGCGAATAAAACCCACTCTCAAGCATATAACACATGGACTAATTATCATATAAGAGATTACAAAAAAGAGACTGATCAAGTCCATCTAACTAGGTTTTAGTGAAACATTAATTTCACAAGGAAATCCTACCCCTAAGATGATCAAGTCCTTCTGACCACCTTTTGGTCAAGTACTTTTGACCAACAACCTTGATGAATTCTTTATAACCTAAGGCATTTAGTGAAACACCTATTTCATAAGGAGAACCTAGCCCTAAGGAAGATTAAGTCCTTCTAATCTCCTATGAAATGAACACCTTCACCTTTAAACTAATGTCTTCAACACCTGATGATGGAAATATGATAACACATCCTCCTTAACTTCTTCACACACACATAATGCATCCAAAAACCATCTTCTAGATCACTTCACACTTCTCACTCTCATAAACCTACAACAATTCTTTCACAATACCAACAACATGACCAAATGATCATACACATAGTCCTTACTCTGACGTATGTCTTTCTTCTATCTTCTACACTCTTCAACACAGGCTCTACTCACACGTCTCTTATTCACTCTGCTCCAACACATCTCTATTACACTCTTAACACATACTCTAGTATATAAAATCCTCCACTTTAAGCACATATTCACAAGTCTCTCATATATTCTCAATGCATACAAAGCCACATTTTGGATCGCTCTGTGAACTAGGAATTTGAATAAGAAGAGGTGATTAGTATTGTGTTAGTGAATGAAATCAAATATAAAAAACACTAAACTAACATATTCATGTCTAATTACTAGGGTGATCTTAGTGAATAAATAAAAATGAACAAAGCATAACTAAAATGCAAGAAAATGCACATTCCTTACCTTCCTTGATGCTTCAAAAGTATTCTTTGATTGGCTTGCTTGATTTGTGCTCATGAAGTTCTTGTCAATGGAAGTTTGGCTACCTCCATCTCTCCTTGGAATCTTTGGCTTTGGCTTGGATTGGCTTGGAATCAATTTGGCATGGTAACACTAGTTTGCATGAAGCTTTTAGAACCAATCCTACATTATAACTTTGCACAAATTAAGATTTTTAAAATGATGTTCATGGCCTTTCTATTTATAGATTTTTGAGATTGATCAAAAACAACCTAAACCATCGATTCTAAGATGAATATGTGTGGTTGAGGATTAATTCATTTTTTTGGAATTAATTTTATAATTGTCCTCATCAAGACATTGGAAAAAGTGGCAATTAAGAGGCATGGAGGGTATTGATGAGGCATGAAGGTCATGAATCTTGATATTTATGGCATTTATGGCCTAAGAATGTCTTCCCAAGAAATGAGGTCACTTGATGATGTAGATATTCAATATTCATTTCTAAAACAAATTATTCAACAAGTTTCCATAGAATTATTTATTAGGCTCTAATTTGGTTTAATTATCTCTTAAGCAGGTTTAAGCACTTTGTTCACAAATTACTCAAATTGATTAGAATGCCTTGTTATTGGTCCAAAATTTGACTAGATTGGAATTAGAATGTGATGTTAGATGTGTTGGATCCATTATCCCATTTAGGATGTTAGCAACATAAAATAACAAAGGCACATGTCTTGTGTAAAAGATTTGATAGGAAAGAGCAATCCAGAGCACCCAGGTGCAAAATTAGTATTTTGACTTGAAATGAATGGATCAAAGTTAGTTGGTCCATAAATTATACTACCCCTTTTAATGATACTTTGGCCAAAGTAAGCACTTAAATATGTCAATTTCAACTCATATAATGTGCTTAAGCATTTTTAGGCCGCCAAATTGTGCACTTTGATGGAAATTGGTCAAAATCTTGATTGGAGATTATTGGTGGCTAGATTTAGGTGTCTATAGTTTTCCCCTATTTGGGAAGGCATTACAACCTATAAGCACATCAACATCTTCTAAAATAATGAAAAGTTCCTATATGCCTACAATTGTAATGATGATAAACTAACTATATGATGCCCCATTGAGGGAATGGTTGGCACAAGTAGGTCAACAAATAGTCCCTTGATAAGAAGCAAAATGAGGGGACCAAATAAAGGAAAGATGATAGGGTGAAAATAAAATGATATTGAAAAAATATTCAAAATCATTGAGAATGCAAGTGGGATGGTGTAAAATGGTTTTCCCAAAGGAATTTATAAGCTTTATATCCTAGTAGTGGCAATGTGGTATGATAACACAATGATTTTCCCAACGAGAATTATAATCATTAAGAAGATGGAGCTGCCCTAGTTAGGATAGGCAGACAAGATAACAATTTTCCCCTATATGTGTATAAAAAATAAAGTGATGACAACACAATTATTTTCCCAAAGGTGGTTATAATCATTGAGAAGATGGAGATACCTCAATTCGGATAGAAAAACAAGATAATAATATGCCCTTGTATGGGAAAAAAGGAGAAGTGGTGACAACACAATGATTTTCCCAAAGGTGGTTATAAACATTGAGAAATGTAGGTGGGATGGTGTGTAATGATTTACCTATATGTGGTTATAATCATTAGATCCCAATTATGGAAAACAAGATAAACTTGGTCAATGATGATGATAACTTAACATAGAGGGTAATGATGAATTGGAACAACCTACTAGTAGGGAGATGCTCATTTGAAACAATAAAGGTTGAAATTATTTCATAGTTAATTACTCTATTTGGGATATGATTAGGAGTGAATCGGGATGTTGATTCCAAAGAGATGTTGATGCCACCATTACTGAATAGACTTCTTGAACTGGATGTTTTTTGTAGCACATGTCAATAGGCATTATGGTATAACATCATCAGGACTTGGCCAAAATATGCATGAGGACTGACTCCCATAATCCAATACTCAATAAAAAACATTGCACCAATGATAAAAACCATGATGATAATGTAAACATATGAATATGGATGGATTCAAGTATAAGTGTGGGCAAAAAATCACTTAATGAACACACATAAATTGAATCAAGGTAACAATGCTCAAATCAAACAAATAGGCACACAAATAAAATAATAAAGAAACAAACAAAGAAACATTCAATAGAAACCATATGAACATTACCCCTAGAAAATAAGTGACAACTTAACAAATGATCAAAATGGGGGAATAAAAGAAAAGCAAGGGGGTGGTTGAGCTATCTTTATATGTACTAGGCAAGTGGATGCTACCTACATAGTTCCATGGATGTAATATCCAATAAAAAACTTCAAGCCAAATGTATTTCTCCCAGGGAATGGGAAGAAAAATGATAACTAGTGAAAATAAATAGAATGGATGCAATAGAAGAATAGGAATAGTCTTACAAAATGGAAAGTGTGTGAGAAAAAAGGCCAAAGAGGATGGGGAGACTAAGTGACAAGTGGTTTGATTTAAACTTATTAAGGGTTCATATATTCCTTAGGTCAAAGAAGAGGTCCATTTTTTTGTTGTTATTTTTAAATAGTTTTATAAATGTTTTTGGAAAATTTAAAAGTATCTCAACTTGATCAATAATAATGAGACACTAAATGGTTCAAGCTGACAAAATAGAAAGAGCATTAAAACTTAATTTGCTCATAAAATGGTGAGAGCGTTCAAACTTAGGTTTCTCATAAAATGGTGAGAGTGTTCAAACATAGGTTTCTCATAAAATGATGAGAGCGTGGCAAGGGGTGACTGAGCTAACCTCAACAAGTATCGAGTGCTTCCTACATAGTCCTAGAGTAGGACCTCAAGTCACTATAGTTTTACCCTAAAGTGGAGGAATTTGACTAGTGTAGTAGTCAATTCAAACAAAACAAGCACAGTTGGTAAAAAGGCACAACATGGCATAGGACGTGGCAAGTTGGTATGTCCATGCTTAATAAACAAATGTTGCCCCTAGTTTACCCATAAGTGGTTATAAATAAGACAACATCATAGATCAATGGTAACAATTTATCTAAATGTGGCTATAATTAGTAGCAAGATTGGTGATAAGAAAGGAATAGAAAATTAAGGATGAAACTATTGAAACTTATATCACACTTCTCCAAAATATGATTTCTATATGAAGTACTTGAACCAACTGATCAGATTCCTTGATGATAAAAATGCATAATGAATGGAAAAAACTAAGGTCTAATAGGCTAGGCTTTAGAACAAACTGGGTCGATAGGTTAGAAATGTAAAGTGGATAGACTAAGAGGAAGGATAAGAATGATATTTGTAAAAAGAAGAATAGTGATAAAATGGCATAACTAAAATGGTCTTTATAGATAATACACCTTATCACTCAAGCATAGTACCACTTAAGGTGAATAATATTCATTGGGTTAGGAAGTTCATCTCCATCTAGTGTGGCAAGCCTATATTGCTCGTGATCCATAATTTATAGTAATGATGAAAGGCCTTATCTAGGTTGGTTTGAATTTACCTTTATGCTTCTTCTCAGTTGTGGTATTCTTTAAGAATAAGATCACCAAGTTTAAATGTTCTATACTTGAAACACTAATTATAGTGGCCTTTAAATCAGTTCTGATATGCCTAAAGATTGTTGAGAATAGCTGTGCATTTTCCATCAAGTAGGTCTAGCTCTTATAGGTGAGCTACATGATATTCATGATCATTTAGGACATGCTTGAAAGATATGTATAGTGAAGGTAACTCAACCTCAATGGGAAGGATGGCTTCAGTACCATGAATAAGTGAATATGAAGTGGCTCCTATGGGGGTATGATGATTGGTATTGTATGCCCAAAGGGTAGGGAATATCTGTAGGTGTTAATCATGACTGGCATCATTGATAATATTTTTGAGAATATTGATAATGGTTTTATTTGATGCTTCAACTTAGCCATTACCTTAAGGGTAATATGCTATACAAAAATGTTGTGTGATATTATATTCAGTATATAGATGGTCTACATCCTTGTTCTTAAATGATCTTTCATTATTAGATATAATGTCAGAGGGGATACCATAGTGGAAAATGATATGGTTGAAGATGAATTTAAAAATTTGCTTTCTAGTCATGTAAGTGAGGGGTATAGTTTCAACCTACTTAGTGAAATACTTAGTGGCAGTAAGGATATGTTTATGGTCATTAAATGAAGTGGGGTTGAACTTCCTAATGAGGTCAAGTCCCCATGTAGCAAATGGACATGCTGTCAACATTAGTTTCAAATTTTGGGCTAGGGCATGGATCAAATTAGCATGTCATTGACATTTGTCACACTTCTTTACATATGCAGCTTGCTTAAGAGTGTCCACCATGGATTTATATAGAACTAGCTTGTCATCTTTGGTCTAAAAATGCTTTGTGACTTGATTTATGATTAACTGAGAATCACCTTAAACTTGGAGATGAGATATGTTCCAATGCATTACCTATCAAAGTCCTGAAATAAGTGCTTCATACTCAACCATGTTGTTTAGATATGGAAAGATAATTCTAAATGATTTAGGGATTAGATCCCCCTATGGTGTAATAGATAATAGGCTTACCCTTGATCGATGTGCAATAAATGAACCATCAAAATATAACTTCCAATGTTGCTCCTCAAGAGGTGTGTCAATGATGGTCATTATGGATTCATCAGGGAAATGAAATGTGAGTGACTTTGTGTCTACAAGAGGTGCTTCATCAAGTTGATCTGTAAGAACTTTTCCCTTGATTACCTTATGATTGACATACTCTATGTAAAACTCACTAAGAAGAATGATCCATTTGGCCATTCTACCTTGTAAAGTTATTTTAGATAGTAGATACTTGATCAGATCTACTTTTGAAATGACCATGGTCTTATTATTCAACATGTAATGGTGTAGTTTATAAGCTATGAAGACCATGACTAGACAAGCTTTTTCAATAGGTGCATAATTATGTTCATATGTGGCCAAGGCATGGATTAGGTAGTACATTACATGTTATTTTCCATTGTTATCATGTTGACCCAAAAGTACCCCCAAGGCATTATCGATAGCTGATAGATATAACAAGAATGACCTTCCTAGTATAGGAGGTAACAAAATTGATGAGTTAACTAGATAGTCCTTGAATTGTTGAAAAGCTATTTAGAAATGATCTTCTCAGTGAAATGCAACTCCCTTCTTTAGAAGATGTGTAAATGGATGACAATTGTCTTCTAATTAAGAGATGAAGCATCAAATTGATTGGATCTTACCTTGCAAACTATGGAGTTACTTCAAATTAGTTGGTGGTGAAATCTCAATTATAGCATGGACTTTAGCTAGATTGACTTTAATACCTCTGTGAGACATGATGAAGCCAAGTAATTTGCTTAAGGTTACACCAAACACATATTTACTTGGGTTGAGTCTGACTTTATACTCTCATAATATTTCAAATATCTTATGTAACATTACCATTATGTGAACTAGGAATTTGACTAAGAAGAGGAGATTAGTATTGTGTTAGTGAATGAAATCAAATAAAAAACACACTAAACTAACATCTTCATGCCTAGTTACTAGAGTGAGCTTAGTGGAGAAATATAAATAAACAAATATAACTAAAATGCAAGAAAACACACATTCCTTACCTTCCTTGATGCTTGCTTAGTTTGTGCTCATGAAGTTCTTGTCAATGGAATTTTGGCTACCTCCATCTCTCCTTGGCACCTTTGGCTTTGGATTGGCTTGGCTTGGAATCAATTTGGCATGGTAACACTAGTTTGCATGAATCTTTTAGAATCAATCCTGCATTATAACTTTGCACAAATTAAGATTTTTAAAATGATGTTCATGACCTCTGTACTTATAGATTTTTGAGATTGATTAGAATCAAAATAAACTATCCATCTTGAGATGAATATGTGTGGTTGAGGATTAATTTAATTTTTTGGAATTAAGTTTATAATTATCCTCATCATGACATTGGAAAAAGGGGCAATTCAGATGTATATAGAGTATTAATGAGGCATGGAGGGCATGAATATTGATATTTGTAGAATTTATGGCCTAGAGATGTATTCCAAAGAAATGAGGTCACCTGATGATGTAGATATTAAATATTCATTTCCAAAACAAATTATTCAACAAGTTTCCATGAAATTCTTGATTAGGCTCTAATTTGGTTTAATTAGCTCTTAAGCATGTTTAAGCACTTTATGCACAAATTACTCAAATTAATCAGAACAAAATATCAAATATGTTGGATTCATTATCCTATTTAGGATGTTACCAACACTAAATAACAAAGGCACATGTCTCATGTAAGAGATTTGATAGGAAAGAGCGATCTAGAGCACCTAGGTGCAAAGTTGGTATTTTGACATGAAATGAACTGATCAAAGTTAGTTGGACCATAGATTACACTACCCCATTTAATGATACTTTGGCCAAAATCAGCACTTGAATATGTCAATTTCAACTCATTTAATGTGTTTTAGTGTTTTTAGGCCAAATTGTGCACTTTGGTGGAAATTGGTCAAAAGCTTGATTATAAGTTATTGGTGGCTAGATTTAGGTGTCTACACACTCTAAAATTCTCATCAAAAACTCTATAAACACATTACAAACATGACAAGATGGTCATACACATAGTCCACTGATGCTAACACCTCTAGCAAGCAGGGCTCAGCTATATGTTTAGCAACTTTTAAATGATAATAGAAATCTCTTGTAATAGGGATAAACATATGCTTTGACAAATTTTTTCTTCCATACACAGAATATCATCTTTAAATTTCTTCCTTTTTAGATAGTTTACCCATGATGCATAAAGTTTAACAGTCCATAATATCGAATATTGTTTGGGCTCAAATCATTGAGCACCCAACACTGTATCACATGTATTGAAATGGCCAGTATTACAAATGAAACATTGAAGCGGCCCAAAATTATATTAAAATCAATGCATTATAAATGACCAAAAGTCATGCGACAAACAAATAACTACGGACAACAACTATAGCAATGCCCTTTCATATATTTTGTCTCAAAAAAACAAATCTATTCAAAAAGAACTCACATTTATTAATATATCAAACAAATATATGCCTGTATTAATATTTACCAGAAACTATATGCCTGGTGTTTGTTCTGTGCTGCCAGTCTCCTTCCTATGCCCCTGCTTCTCTTCCACACATACATATCCTCTATTTTTTTTGTTTTTTTTTGTTTTTTGTTTTTTGTTTTTTTTACACACACACCAATCTGCATATGTTCTCAATATAGCTAATTAGTTCTATCCTGGGCTGGGTGCAACAATCTCCCCAAAATGCATAAAACAATCTTCTAAACATAAGAAGATTCAAAACGGCTTAACCATTCGCCTAACAGACTATATTTGCAAGCTTAAAGAATATTAAAAAAAAACAAATTTTGAAAAAGCAAAAAATGGAGGGAAAAAAACAACTAATATACTTAAACATGCTACATCAAAGCCAATCAAATGTGATAAATGCACTCCTAGTGTGAGGATGCTCCTGCATCATTCTTCCAACCAGCAGAAAAAGTATTCTTCACTTGTTTTTTTGCATCACTTCATCTATACTTGTGACCAGCTTGAGGATGTCATTTGTAGTCAACCATGTTGCATCTTCAGCTGGTAGATTCTTCCACTTAGTTAGATACTGGAAATATTCTTTCTCCCTTGTCTTTTTAACCATTTTCTTGTCTAAGATACTCTCAATCTCCTTTGGCACTTCCTTTGGTAGTTGCTACTCCCATTGGATAAATTCATCTACCCCTGTTTTAGTTTCTTTGTCTGGTTTTCCTTCATCTTTGTATGGATATAGATTTGCAACATTAAAAATTGGAGAAATTCCAATTCCTTTTGGCAATTCTATTTCATATGCATTATTTGAAAACTTTCTTATTACCTTGCATGGTCCTATTTTCTTTACCTTCAGCTTGTTGTATTCCCTTTTGGGGAATCTCTATTTTCTGAGGTGAGCAAGAACGAAGACTCCAACACTAAAACTGACCTCTCTTTTCTTTTGGTCTGCCCTTAGCTTGTACTTGATGGTGTTTTCTTCAAGTTTCTTCTTTACTTGTTCATGCAAATTTTGCATGGCATTGGCAAATTCTTCTGCATCAGCACTCCTTGTCTCAATGCTACTTACATTTCTTAACTCATACATGCCTCTTGGATGCATTCCATACATGATTTGAAATGGACTCAATCCTATACTTCTATTAGGAGAATCATTATAGGCAAATTTAGCTTGTGCAAGTGCAAGATCCCATTGTTTTGGATGCATACTTACCAAGCTTCTCAAGATGTTGCCCAAGCTCCTATTGACAACCTCTATTTGGCCATCTGTTTGAGGATGATAGGCTGAACTGAAACTCAATTGTGTTCCCAATTTATTCCATAAGGTTTTCCAAAAGTGTCCAACAAATTTGGTGTCCTTATCAGAAACAATGCTTCTAGGCAATCCATGCAATCTAACAACATCTTGAAAGAATAGATTAGCTATGTGAGTAACATCACTTATTTTTTAACATGGAATAAAATGAGCCATCTTTGAAAACCTATCTACCACAACAAATATGGAATCATGGCCTTTTTGAGTTCTTGGCAAATGAAGTACAAAATCCGTACTTATTGAATCCCAAGGCCTATTTGGAATAGGTAGTGGTTGGTACAAACCTATGTTTTGAGTGCTTACCTTGGCATATTGGCATATTTTACACCTTTCAAAAAATTTCTTAACATCAATACCCAGACTTGGCCAATAGTAATGAGCACTCAATTGTGCTAATGTCTTATTCTACCCAAAATGTCCTGATAAGCTGCCACTATGTTTTTCCTTCAACAAATTCTCCCTCATGGAACTCTTGGGAATGCAAAGTTGGCTGCCTCTAAATAGCAAATCCTATTGGACCATGACATCTATCCAAGGACTTCTATCAACCCCCACTGGATTCATGTAGGATTCATATGGTTCCTTGAAGTCTGGATCTTCTTTCTATAGCTCCTTCAAATCTTCAAATCGCATAATGCTTACTTGAGACTCCTGTATGATCAGATTTCTCCTGCTTAAGGCATCTACAACCTTGTTAAATTGTAATTTATTGTGCTTAATAGTGAATGTGAAGCTTTGTAAAAATTCAATCCATTTGACATGCTTTTGATTCAACTTATTCTGATTGCTAATGAACTGTAAAGCATAATTGTCAGTGAACAAAACAAATTCTTTAGGTAAAAGATAATGCCTCCATTTCTTCAAAGCCTGTACAAGAGCATAGAATTCTTGATCATAGGCTGAATAATTTTTCTTAGCATCACTTAATTTCTCACTAAATTATGCTATAGGCTTCCCATCTTGACTTAAAACAATGCCTATTGCAGTTCCACTAGCATCACATTCTACTTGAAAAAGCTTATTACTATTAGGCAAGGTCAAGATTGGTTCTTTAGTTACCTTCTTTTTCAATAATCTAAAACTCTTATCAGCAGCCTCAGTCCAACAAAAATTTCTTTTATCACCCTTGATTGTATCTATCATTGGAGCAACAATTCCACTAAAATTTCTTATGAATTTCCTATAGAAGCTAGCCAAACCGTGAAAGCTTCTTATGAATTTCCTATAGAAGCTAGCCAAACCGTGAATTTCCTATGAATTTCCTGGGTGTAGGCCACTCAAGTATAGCCTTAATCTTTTCCTTATCCATCTTCAATCCTTCTTTTGAAGTCACAAACCCCAAATATATCAACTCTATTTTCAAAAAACTACACTTTTTGACATTGATTAGCAATTTCTCCTCATGTAGCTTACTCAATACCATCCTCAAATGTTTCAAATGATCTTATTTAGTTTGACTAAACACCAAAATGTCATCCAAATACACTATCACAAACTTACCAGTGAACTCCTTCAGCACTTCATTCATCAGCCTCATGAAGGTGCTTGGTGCATTGGTTATTCTAAATGGCATAACTAACCACTCATAGAGTCCATCATTGGTCTTGAAGGCTGTTTTCCATTCATCCCCTTCTCTTATCCTAATCTGATGGTAACCACTTTTCAAGTCTATCTTAGAGAAATATGTAGCTCCACTTAAACAATCAAGTAGATCATCAATTCTAGGCAATGGAAATCTATACCTGATAGTAATCTTGTTGATTGATCTGGAGTCTGTACACATTCTCCAACTCCCATCCTTTTTAGGACTCAACACTATGGGGATAGCACAAGGACTTAAACTCTCTCTTACCAATCCTTTATCTAATAATTCTTGAACTTGGTGCTTGATCTCTTCATTTTCCTTTGGTGTCAACCTATAAGCAGCCTTGTTTGGAAGATTTGCTCCTGGAATCAAGTCTATGTGATGGCTAATGACTTCTCAATGGTGGTAATTCATTAGGTAAATCATCTACCACAATGTCAATATACTCATTCAACATATCTTGAATCTCTAATGGCACTTCAATCAACTTAGTACTAGTGACTACACTCCTTTGGCTTACCAATTACAACAAAGTTTACCTCTTCTTTCTTCATTTGATGTAGAAACTCTTTGCCACTTATTATCAATACTTTAGAATTCTGTCCAACAACAACAGCAGCCTCTTCTTTTAATGGTGTGAGTGTATGCTTGATTCCATCCTTTTCAAACATGTATGTATTCTGCCTTCCATCATGTATGGCCTTCCTGTCAAACTGCCAAGGCCTTCTAAGCAAGATATGACATACATCCATGGGCATGACATCACATAAAATATGATCCTTATATGTTCCTATCTGAATATCTACTTTTCATTGTTCACTTACCAGGATTTTGTGTCCTTTTTGTAGCCAAGAGACTTGATAAGGTGTAGGATGTACCTCCTTCTTCAAGCCTAGTTTCTCCACCATCTGAGTTGACACAAGATTGTCAGTACTTCCACTATCAATAATGACCTTACAACATTTCCCCTTACTCTTACATGTGGTTCTAAATAAAGTTTTCCTTTGAGGTGGTTCTATAACTTATTTATTTGGCTTTAGCAAAATTCTTTTCATCAAAAGAGACTCACCTTCTTCTGGGGTATCTTCATAAGCTGTTGTAACTTCTACATTTTGTTCTTCACCTTGAGTCACATGTACACCCCTCTCATGTCTAGTAGAAGGGTTTTGTAGACACTCATATGCCCTATGTCCTGCATACTTGTTGCACTTAAAGAATTTGCCCATGAATCTTCCTCTTCCTCTTTGATATCCTTGGTATGCCCTTCTTCCTCTTGGTGTATAGCTGCCTCTTGAACTTTGTGAGCTGCTAGCCTCTTCATGAGATGTTTACAGCTGTCTTCTACCTCCTTGAAATCCTCTACCTTTGATGGACCTGCCCCTTCCTCTTGAGAAGGATGTTTTTTCCTTGCGATCTTCTCCTCAGCTTTCAAGGCAAATTGATATGCCTCCTCAACTATCTTAGGAATGAGAAGACTAATTTCATCTTGAATGGAAAATTTCAAACCATTGGTGTATCTGGCTACCTTCTCTGTATCATCCTCAATATGACCTGATCTTATAGTCAACCTATAAAACTCTTCAGTGTATTCTTTCACAGACATTTCTTTTTGCTTTAAATTTTGTAATTACTTAAAAAGATTTGCTTGATAATCTTTAGGCATAAACTTACCTTTCATTTTTGCTACCATTCTATCCTAGCTTCTGATCTTTGGCTTCCCTTTCCTTCTTCTTTCTTCTTGCACTCCATCCCACCAGAGGGATGCATGGATCTTAAGCCTTGTCATGGCATACTTGACTTTCTTACCATCTTCTTCAATTGCTTCATACTCAAAGTATTTGTCTAATGCATTAATCCAATCAATTAATTCTTCCACATTCAAATTACCTTCATACATTAGAACCTCCATTTTTGGCTTTGTGTTCACCTTCATAATGGCTTTGATCAACCTCTCTTCAGCTGTTTCTTCTTCCACCACCAATTCATCTTCTAATGGCTCCTCTTCCCTATCACTGACTTCACCCATGTCAGTGCCTCTTCTTTGAGCCATCTCCAGGTCTTGTAGCCTAGCTGTCAGGTTCCTAATCTCTTCTGCTAGTGCAATCAATCCTCCAGGTCTCCTTCCTCTAGCTCCACCTCTGTTCCTGATTCTCATGGCCATCTTGCTTCTTCTCTTGGATCTTTAGATTGTGCACAATCCCTTGTGCTCTAATACCAAATGATGCTAACACCTCTAGCAATCCGGGTTCAGCTATATGTTTAGCAACTTTTAAATGATAACATAAATCTCTTGTAATAGGTATAAACATATGCTTTGACAAATTGTTTCTTCCATACACAGAATATAATCTTGAAATTTTTTCCTTTTTAGACAGTTTTACCCATGATGCATAAAGTTTAACAATCCATAATATCTTAAACAAGACAAATTTTTGGATTTAGAGCTATAATGCACTATTTTGGTAGATTCTATATGTCTTAATTTGGATTAAAAGAAATAAACTTCAATTAAGACTCATATACAATCAATTTTGGTGACTCACCTGAGCATAGGATTGTTATTTGGTTTCCACACATTGAGGCATCTAGCATACATATGCTTTGAACTAATCAAAACTTGAAACCAAACGGCCCAACAACAATATATATTTAACGAATGAAGAAACAAGAATATTTTTTGGGCTCAAATCATTGAGCACCCAACACCATATCACATGTATTGAAATGGCTAGTATTACAAATAAAACATTGTGGTGGCCCAGCCAGCATTGAAACACCTAGTATTATATTAAAAACAATGCATTCAAAATGGTCCAGTAGAATAGCGATGCCCAGCAGGAGACTACACCCAGTAGAAATAACAACACCCTTTTCATATATTTGGACTCAAAAAAAAAATCCACTCAAAAAGGAATCACACACATTTTTTATTAATATATCAAAACAATATTCACCTAGTGTTGTTCTGCGCTGCCAGTCTCCTTCCTACGCCCCTGCTTCTCTTCTACACATACATATCCTCTTTTTTTTGTTTGTTTGTTTTTTTTTACACCCACACCAATCCACATATGTTCTCAATATATCTAATTAGTTCTATCCTGGGCTGGGTGCAACAATCTCCCCAAAATGCATAAAACAATCTTCTAAACATAATAAGATTTAAAACAACTTAACCATTCACCTAACAGACTATATTTGTAGGCTTAAAGAATATTAAAAAAAAACAAATTTTGAAAATGCAAAAAATGGAGGGAAAAAAAAATAACTAATATACTTAAACATGCTACATCAAAGCCAATAAAATGTGATAAATGTGCTCCTAGTGTGAGGATGCTCCTACATCATCCACACTCTGATCTATCTCTCAAATCAACCACCAAGCTCACACAAACATAAACTATTCTTCATTTATCCTCAACCTATAAATCATAAACATAGTCATCAATCTTATATAATCATACCCTAACCTCTGGGCACACTCACTCTTGTCTCTTATTCACTTCAATAAATAATCCTCTCCCTCAAGCCTAGAAACCATCTCCTTTAGTTTCACTATATATAGATTTATCATGAATATCAATTCCTTAGTTGGCCAATAGACATGAATTATCCATTAAGTATTCTCTTACACAAATAAATGGCTTAATATAATCCACAAATTTCATTCATATCATTCATGGGTCACCCTTAAGCAACAATCCCTTTTAATTAGGCCATGCTAGCCCTTATAAGTCTTATGGAGGCCTATTCACTCCATTAGCATAATAACAACCAAAATAGAAACATAGGACCAGGTATAAATTAATAGGTACACTCTACATGGCCCCATATTTATCCTCAAATGATCACAATCATCTCTACTCACCTTTGCATATGCTCAATCAACTCAAACACTAACATGGTGCATAGGAACATCATGATTAAACACATAATCAACTTATTAATCACTGTTCATACTCAATATAGATTTATCACACTTACAAAATTCATATATATCATCCTCATGGAGTCTAAAACACTCCCCAATAACTAATTCATCATGAATCATCCAAATTTCATCAAAATAAGCTCAATCAACCTTCCCAGGTTCTTAACAAATGAACATCAAACATATAGTCAACTTTGAAGAACCATAATTTTGATTATAAGAATAAAAAAACCTTATAAATAAGTTCATTATAAGTATCATGGAGTCTTTTACAACTTTTCATTTTACACCATCAATAAATTTTTCTGGGATCAAAAGATATAGCCAAAATATAGAGCACTAGTTTTTCCCTTTGTAAATTTGAATATTCAAATTTAAATGGTCACAATGAAACAATGATCATCTTGATATCATCTCATGATCTTATACATTAGATTAAAAATTCACCATGGATATTATTGGAATTTTTTTGACCTTTAACATCGTTAAAAAATTATCACTTTGGCCACTTTGACTCTACTCATACCGTTAGGTCAATCTGTATGATTACACATGAACTGTTTGATCCTTATCCTTTACCTTTTCTCAGTGTTAAACATCAAGTAATTCTTGACATATCATTACTTCCTAACATCTTGGAGAAAATTATCTCCATTTATCTCCTTAATATTTTCTCAAACTATACCTAGTGTAAAATTGACTAAGTATGGGAACCCTTGTAATCTATCTGAGAAGCCAACTTTAAACCTTAATAAATTTTGTTTCACTTAGATGTATGATCTGAAATTTAAACCACAATATAATATTTAAAATGGGAATATATTAATTTATAAAATTATTCCTATAACATTCATGTTTTAAATATATAATGTTATTAATCTGCTAACTCAGAGTTTTCTACCACAAAGCCAACTATGCCTAGAGCTCCCTAGAAGCCCAACTTTGCACATGTATATCTTTTGATGCACTTCATCACATGACCTAAAATTTAGTGAATATCAACTAAGAACAAAACTAAACAAACAAATATGATCAAATTCTCTTGAAACCTTCACTTATGTGAAATATAACAACTTCAAAAATGCCTACTCAATTTTTCTTGCCACATTGCAAAGTTGGCTACGTATGGGTAAACACTGTTAAACTACTTGGGATCCAAAATTTTCACTTTAATATATTATGTTGTGATTCATCACATGATCTAAAATTTAACACATATAAACTAGGCACAAATTTCATCATAAACATATGACCAACTCCTCGTGACTCATCAATACGTGACAATGGTGATATCAATAAACTGCCTACTCATATTTTCTACCACTAGACCAAAAATGTCTAGATGAAAAATGATCAACTAGATGAAATAAACTCATGCACACAAGAACTCAAATCATATAAAACATTTTATAGTACCCCTTTCATATGCTTAATACTTAAAAACTCATCCCTAATCATCTCTAAATAGTCAAACTTTAAAGATTAACCAAGCCTACTTCAAACATAGTAAGATAAGCATATTGGACACTTTATCATTGTCACTTAGGCTATCAAGGTACTTTATCCACTCAATAGGACACCTCCATGACATCATTTACAACTCTCTAATAATCTCTCCCTTTATCATTGATGTCAACACCCATCATAAAATAATATATAACTCACCTTACTTCTCTCTCATCAAGCACTCTCAAAATAAGAACTTTCTCCCCCTTTGACACAATGAAAAAGTGAGAAACAACTAATCCTATGGACCTAAACATAATACCAATAGGATAAAACCATCTTGGAAAAATATTACAAACTCCCCCTTACCTTGATCCTACCTTTTCTTGCCTTGACAACTTCCTCTTGCTACATGCCAACACTCTTATTTAAGCAAGCATTAAAACCAATGAATAAATATCACACAAAACACTAAAATATGATTAAAATCACCACAAAACATCTAATATGGACTCCCCCTAATATTTATTATCAGTTTCATGTCCTGAGCATCTTCATATCTCTACACACCATGAACAACCACCACACAGGCTTACTAGCCTTCTCTCTCAATCTACATCAAGAACCACCAAAATAACTTTATGCCACTCCCTAAATAAAAAACATGATCTAAAATATCTTGATAACTCTCCTACCTTGATCTTTTGGAGAAACTAATCAAAAAACACTCTTCTTCTTATTAGGCTTGTTTAGTCTTCTTGTATCCCTACCTGGAACTTGTAGAGCCCACAAATTTTAGTAGACACATATTCAAGACCTAAAAATTCATATCAAGAGCACTCTAATATGACCCCTACACCAATTTTTAATGATTAGTTCATCTTATGTAATATACTTACTTCACAAACTAATTAGCCAATCAGGCGTCCATCTTGACAAATACATGAACAATTTAAAAACCACAAATCTTCAAATCTCTATGAAGCTTGATTTGACAACCCATTTAGACCATTCAATATATTAATAAAACTCATACCTAGGTAAACCACTTTTATAGCATAGCTCAAAACCCTAGAACCTCAAAACAAACAAGGTCAATAAACCTCCTTCTGGTTAGTGTCCACCTTAGAAACTTCTTTCAAACTTGGAGGCAACGTTCACACACTTCTGTACCAAGATTTTATCTTTCATACCTTTGAGAACCTTGACTTCCTATACCATGTAATTTGACATATAATAAAATAGACAAACCTAAGAGCACACAAAAACCTCCATACATTTTTTCTTAGATTCAATTACTCATTCTTCTGATCTTCGGACCTGACCAATTACAAAGCTCCCCCTAACTTTATGCTTCACCTAGATCATGAAATATTCAAAAAGTATTCAAATACTATCCAATCATAGTTAATAATTATATAGAGACACTTCATCTTTAGAATACTATAAACTTTCATGGCATACATAACTGTTCAACAAGCCTTTAACAAGTTTAGCAAGATCTAGGACATAAGCCTAGAAGAGAGGCCTTAAACTTATAGGCTCACCCTAGCATTTACAACAAATTGATATGTAGATAGATATTTCAAACTCACCTTTATACCAAATCATCCAAACCATGATCAACAAACTAACTCCTCAATATAAGACCACTAAGATTATTCACAAGCTTCTTTTCTCCAACAAATAGATATATAAAAAAGAATGCACAAACATACCTTATTTTCATACCTTCTCATCAAATAATATCTAACAACCACCAATCTTCTTCTAAATGACAAGTGTCTCCTTGAAGCCTAGATGGAGACACCTTTTTGACATAAAGAGGCTAAAAATCCCAAAAGTTAGAAGACTCTCATATCTTCATATCTTTCTCTAACTTGTAGTCCTACCTCATCATTTGATTGATTGTGAATATATTCTTGACTTCATTCTTTAATTCAGATTTGTCAATAAATACTAAATAGATAAACTCTTTATTTTCCTTTTTGTCTATCTTGCCAAACAAACCATCCTTGGTCTCAAGTTGATCTCTCTTGACAGACTTAGGTTTCCAAACCCATGTGTGACCTCTTCCTTGCACACTAGGAGATCCATACAGCTTGTATTATTTGTTCTTATAGTATCTAGAAATGTGACCAAATTTATGACATTTAAAATAAACAAGATCACTCATACTTTTTGATTGATGATGATTGTGATCTTCCTTTTCTATCTGGATAGAAGATAAATTGAATATCTTATTCATATTTAATTCATTCTTTGTTTTATTAGGTATTCTACCTTGATCATGAATATCCTTCATATTATTTGATCTTAATATGATTGAGTGAATTTTAGGAGCATCTTTTTTATTGTCAAAACTTGAGTGCATCTTCAAACTATTCTTGTAGAATTTGTCAATATGTCCTACTTTATTGAAACTGTAGCAAGCAATATCATTCAACATAACTCTTGAATAATCTAAGTTATGATTTCTCCAAGACCAATTGATTATTCTTCCAAGGCTCCATGAGGACTCATTCTTGACTGAGTTTCTTCTACAGTCCTTATCTCTATGACCATACTTTATACATGTATAACAATGACCATGAAATAACTAGCATAACTTGAAGTATTTGGTTATCTAATATACCTTCTTTTATTGATTTCAAAGCTTTAATTCTCCTTGACATACTTAGTCTTGTCATGATTCACTTCCAGATTATCCAACTTGACTATAACAAGCTCATGCTCACTTTTCAATGACTTCATTTCAACCTTCAGCTGATTGTTCTCATCTTCTTTTGATTTTATATTTACATTTATAGTCCTTAATTGATCCTCAAGAATACTATTATTCTCTTCATACTATTTTTCCTTGTTAGCCATGTCTTTCAATCTATATACTTGCACTTCAATTAAATTTATCTATTCTTGATACTTTTTTTCTTCTTTCTTAGGTATGCCTAATAAACTTCCCTCAAGAAAACTAACTTGTGCTTCAAGACCTTTGATCATAATCCTCATTTTATGATTCCTCTTATTTTGATATTTTAGTTCACCAAGTCCACTCATGAGCTCAGCTTTTAGATCATCTTCTTCTTCCTTGTTGTCATCTTTTCTACTGCTATGGCAAGCTTCTTTATCAAACATGATATCCTTTTTTTTTTAACACAAAATTGTATTGGCATCTACTAGTTGAACCTTGAGATCATTGATAACATTCTCATCCTCTTTGGCATATTTTTTTAAATTACGTATCTACTCTTCAAGTTCCTTGATCATATCCTTCCACTGTCGATTCTTTCTTCAACTATTTAGCGATATTTTTACCAACTCAAGATCTCCTTCAAGCTGTTAAGCTTCCTCTAAAGGATTGGATATGATACTAATTATTAGAGGTACAATCACTAAGAGGAAGTGAATTAATGAGCCTAGATATTTCAATTTCAATTATAATCCTTTCAAACTATTAAACAATCAACATATATCAACCTAATCAAGAAACATTAACAAGAGAGCTCATTAATTCAATGCATACGCAAGATCAAACACACAACACATAGTTCTTATTGAAAAACCTCATGGGGAATAAAACCCACTCTTAGGCCTATAACACATGGATTACTTATCCTATAAGAGATTTCAAACAAGAGACTGATCAAGTCATTCTGACCAAGATTTAGTGAAACATCAATTTCATAAGGAATACCTTACCCTAAGATGATCAAGTCATTCTAACCAAGATTTAGTGACACATCAATTTCATAATGAGATCTTTCCCCTAAGATGATCAATTCCTTATGAACACCTTTTGGTCAAGTCCTTCTGACCTAAGGCCTTTAGTGAAACACCTATTTCACAAGGAGCACCTACCCCTAAGGTATATCAAGTCCTTCTAACCTCCTATGAAATGAACACCTCCACCTTTGAATTAATGTCTTTAACACCTAATGATGGACCTATGATAACACAGACTCCTTTACTTATTCACACACATATAATGGATCTAAAAACCATCTTCTAGATCACTTTACACTTCTCATTCTTGTCAACTTGTAATAGTTCTCTTACAATACCAACAACATGACCAAATTATCATACACATAATCCTCACTCTACCCTATGTCTTTTTTATATCTTTTTCACTCTTCAATTCATACTCTACTCACACATGTCTCTTCTTCACTCTACTTTAATAGGTCTCTATTTCACTCTTAACACACTCCACTAGTCTACAAAATCCTTCACTTCAAACACCTACTCAAAGGTATCTCATACATTCTTAATGTATCTAAAGCCACCTTTTGGATCACTCTACACTTGTTAGCAACAACTTTGTCACCATATTAATACCATGACCAAATGGTCATACACAAAATCCATACTTTGATCTACTTCTCAAATTAACCACCAAGCTCACATAGACATCAATTATTATTGCTCATCCTTAACATGTAAGAGCACTATTCAAACATCATAAATATGACTTATAGGTCATACACATAGTCCTCAATCTAATATTCTCATCAACCCAACCATTGGCTACACTCACTCTTTTCTCTTCTTCATTTTAATGAATACTCCTCTCCCTTAAGCCTAGAAACCATCTCCTTTGGTTTCACTATATATAGAGTCATCATGAATATCAATTTCTTGGTTGGAAAATAGACATGACTTAACCATTAAATATTATCTCACACCAAAACATGGCTCAATAAAATCCTTAAAGGTTGACCATAGCAATCATGGGTCATCCTTAAGTAATAACCCCTTTCAATTAGGCCATACTAGCCCTTATAGGTCTCATGGAGACCTATTCACTCTATTAGCAAAAAAATGAAAAAAAAAAAAAAAAACATAGAACCACTTATAAATGCATATATCCACTATACATGACCCCTTACTCATCCTCAAATTATTACAATCATCTTTGCTCACCCTTGTGTATGCTTAATCAACTCAAACACTGACCTAGTGCACATGAACATCATGAACAAACACATAGCCAACTTATTAAGAATTGGTCATACTCAAGATAGATTGATAACACCTATAAAATACAAATAGATGATCCTTATGGAGTATATATCAATTCCCAATAACTAATTCATCATGAAACATCCAAACATCTTCAAAACAAGCTCAATCAACCTTCTTAGGTTCTTAATAGATAAATGTCAAACACATAGTCAAATTTGAATCACCATAGTTTTTAATATACAAATAATAAAAAATTATAAATAGGTTCATTATAAGTTTCATGGAGTCCTTTACAACTTTGGCTTTTACATCATCAATAAATTTATCTTGGATCAAAAGATATAGCCAAAATACAAAGCATTGGTTTTTCCCTTTGTAAATTTGAATATTCAAATTCAAATAATCATAGTTAAACATCAATCATATTTTTATCATATCATGATATCACTAATTTTCTCAACCTTTAACATCATTAAACAACTTTCACTTTAAACACTTTGATTACACTCATGTTGTTAAATCAATCTGTATAATTACACATGAACTATTTGATCCTTGTCCTTTACCTTTGCTCAGTGTTAAACATCATGTACTTCTGGCCATCTCACTACTTCCTAACATCCTAGTTAAAATGTGCTTCATCTATTTCCTCAATATTTTCTCAAAATTTACCTAGTGAAAAAATGACTATGGGAATCCTTGCAATCTGTTTGAGAAGCTAACTTTGAACCTCAATAACTTTTGTTGTGCTTAAACTCATGATCTAAAATTTGAACCATAATATCACATTTCAAAGGGTAATATATTAATATATCAATCTAATCATGTAACCTTCATTCATGGAAGATATAATTACATTAATCTACTCACTCAGATTTTTCTACCACAGAGCCAACTATGCTTAGAACTGCATGGAAGGCCAAATTTTCACATGCATATCTTTTAATGCAATTCATTATATGAAAAAAACTTTAGTGTATATCAATTAGGAAAAAAAACAAACAAACACATATATTCAAATTATCCTAAAACATTCACACATGTGAAATATAACACCATCAAAATGGCTACTTAGTTTTTCTTGCCATATTGGTGATTTGGCTAAGTATGGGAAAACACTGTCAAATTGCCTGGAAGCCCAAATTTTCACTTGCATATATTATGTTACACTTTATCACATGACCTAAAAATTATCACATATTAACTAGGAATAATTTTTATCATGACCATATTACCAAATCCCCCTGACTCATTCACACGTGTCAATGGTGACATCAACAAACTGCCTACTCAAATTTTCTACCACTATACCCAAAATGTCTAGATGAAAATAATGATCAACCAAATGAAATCCACTCATAAACATAAGAAATAAAAGCATATAATACCTATTATAGGACCCATTTCACATTATTAATACTTGAAACACATCCCTAGTCATCTCTAAATAGTCAAACTTTGAATATCAGCCAAGCCTACTTCAAGCATACTATGATAAGCATATTGAACACTTTGTCATTATCACTTAGGTTATCAAGGCACTCCAATAACTCACCAAGACACCTCCATGAAGTCACCATGACATCATTGACAAATATATAATAGTACACACATTATGATAGTCATTGGTTAATTTATTTGAGCATGATGATGCTTTGCTATTCAAACTCCAATATATCAAATTCTATCAAAAATGCTTCCTTCAAAGTGTCATAATCAACCATAGCCTAGTTAGGATCAAATTTCCTATACCAAGTATGGGCATGATCAATTAGAGTTATTACTAACTAGGTTTCTTTGTACTTAGATTGGGTTATACCCAAAGCACTCCATCATAGTTCACATTTTAGCACATGCTTTGTAGTATTCTCTATAATATGATAATATAACAAGTGCATGGCCATCTCATAGTAAATTTAATATGGGGTGCACTAGAATTTGAGGTGATTACCACCTTTTTACTTGTCCTAATGGTGGTCCTTTAATGCCTATAGCCACTAGGTTAGGTGTTGGTCCAATAGTTTTTATTGGTGCCAATGATGATGAAGGCATTATACTACTAACTTGTAACATTGGGCCACTTCTTATGGGCTATTTTCCAGTCTACTAGCTAACATTAGATGAATTAGATTGATTACACTTATGTTATATGTTTTCAAGCTAGCATCCAAATGTTTAGAGGTATCCTTACTCAATTATTCTAAGGAACAACTTATTCAATCATAACATTATAGTCCAACTCTACAAAATAATCAAAGTTAATGTGGACAACAGGGTCAGTTATCACTCTTCTTTCTTCTGATGGGAAATCTATTGCATGAGTTAGTGTCATAGGTTTAAATGGGGTAGGTGATTTTGACACATCTTCAATGGTCAAATTCTCTAGGGACCTAATGCATTCTTCACTAGCAATAGTTTGGATCGATCTATGGATTTATTGTTCCTCTCCTTTCACTACTACAATTCAAGAGATACTTCCCCATCCCCTTCCCACTTGATACAGGTTATATTGACACATATAGGTTTTATATATTCTATCAATCTATGACTTATCTTATTATAAGTCTGTCACCTAAGCTTTCTAGTTTCAATCTTTTCATCCCCTTCCATTTTACTTCACCTACACATCCCCTTATTCCCTGTTGTATTTCTCATATGTGAAAGGAATTTAGTATTCCATTATTATGGTTTTAAATCCATAATCCACCATCAATTTCTTAAGCTCAATTTTAAATTATTTCATAAACATACCTCTAGACTTACATAATAAATAATACTCTACTTCTTTAGGGTAGGTGTACATCGATACAATGAACTCAAGAACATAAATGTTCAATGCTCCTTTCCATCATTTGTCTATAGATATAGTCCAAGTGGTATCAAGGTTCTCAATATTTTCTAAGTGTTCCTTCATCCACTCAAGGTGTTATTCATAGATTCATCTTTTATTGGTCACATAAGTAGCCACCTATTGGTACACATGTTTAGGTAGTTTGCAAAAGAAGACCTCATATAGAGCATCATAAAAGTTGTTCTAGACCCACTTCCTTGGCTTCTATTATTTATAGTATGGATGATTTAGCATAAATATGTCTTCTACCTATTGTAGCTAGCACTCAATATTCTCAAGGGAAAGCCAAAGCATTATTTAGGTGTACCATTGTACTAAAAAAATTCAACACAAGTCCAAAAATGGAATCAAAATGTTATAGATAAGTTGGTTGTCAATTCATTTAATCTATCAATCACTTACATGGTTATCTAAGTTATTTCTAGGATTTTTATAATTACATTCAGACATATACTAATCTTATGGTGCTAAACATTTTCCACTTGACTACATTGGTATCAATTTGCATAATGCACTAGCCTTATGCACTCACTCAAATCCCAATAGAGAAATAATGAAGGCATGCATTGGGCTAGTTGTGCCATGGCATAAATCATTCTTTATAGGACTTTATCATTTATAACAATAGTGTTGACAAGTTCATTGGCACAAGCCATTCTAGGTGGAGTCTGATGGTGTATAGGTGTAAAGCCTATATGGGTTAATTCTATAGTCCATGGGTGAAAGCCTCTAGTTTCCTTAGCTTAGCATCATTTAGGAGCTTGGAGGGTTCAATGTAATACTTTAAATTTAACGGTCATGCTTAGAATTTTGCTTTTAGGCACATGTATCATCATTTGGTATGGAGACTTTCCTACACTTGGAGTATTTCTATATAATATGCTGACATCATCATAAATTATAGAGACACCATGAGTGCATTGAATCAAAGATTGTAACCAATGTTTTTAACATTTAGATTAAACTCATAACACTAAAATCATAACATTCATTATGCATTTCAATAATCAAAGCTAAGTTATTAAACCCAGGAAGATAATGTCCCACTTTAACCAATGTTCATATAATTAATGTTCCAAAATAGATTATAGTTCATAACAAAAAAATACAGTAAAAGCTTATCTAAACTATTAATGGCCCAGTGGCTCATAGGCAAGCTTGGGAAATATGATTGTATCCTTAAAGGTATACAAGATATATCTTATTCTAATGGAATTCTTTACATGATATCTAGAGCTGATTCTATAGAGATTCACTACTTTTATTTTCATCACTTACATATTGGTTTGAGATTAGATTTATAGAACATAGAAGCATCTTCATGCCAAGGTGGAAGGTGCACACTAGGTCCTGAGTTGAAGCCTTAGTTGATCATTTCACCAACTCCATCACCTTATACTCTTTGCATTATGGATGCCATGTACTACTTTAACAAGAAGATGTCATTAAAAACTAGGCACCAGATAACTACCTACCGGATTGTGTTAAGTCATTGATGATTCCTTCAGTTGGAATAAAATATGCCAAAACAATAATCATGGTAAGTGATTGCCTCATGCTGAGGTGTCTGCTAAGTTGTTTTGGATTCATACTTAGTTAAAAAGAGGTCCAATTTTTTTTCTTATCTCTTTTAGAGGGTATAATTATTAAGGACAACCAAGGAAATTCACATGATGCCATGAAGTAAAAAATAGATATGAAAGAAGAGAGAAACCATGAGGAGTTGGAGATTTCCATCAATGAGACAATGGAGAAAGATGAAGTGCAAGATAATGCACTTAAGGAGAGTATGGTTGAAGATAAAACATGTGAAGGAGATGAAAATAAAAATAATAATTAGGAGAGGAAATCCATGGAGGTTGTTGAAAATGTATTTTTTTTAGTCCATCGTGTGAACACAAGTCATGATAAGCATACATGAAATGAATAAAAGTTAAATAGCTTCTCTAGGAAGTATGATTAAAAGTTTGAAGAAGTGATTGTGGGAAATTTTGATTCCATTAATGTGTTTCTTTAATTTTTATGTATAGTCATGGAGAAGATTCCAAAGGAAAGGATAAAATGTGGCTCAGTCCATCATGATCATTTGTATGAGAATCAAAGTGAATAAATGGAGCAAGAGGATGTTATGATAGTGTGGTTGAAGAGATAGTTGGTAGTGATATATAATAAATAGGATATTGCATTAAAGTCATCATGGAGATAAGAGATATTGGGAAAGTGATGTTAGAAGAATGTTCTAAAAAGTACATACAATATGGGTTTCATTTGTAGTAGCTAGAGGTTGGAGAAAAGAATCTCACAAGATCAAATGAAAGAGAATGGAAATAAGAAGACCTTATCAATAAGACAGTGGTGGATAGAGAAGGATATGTATCAAATATCTACATTGAGAGATGGATATAACATATAATGGTGAAAGCCAAAGTTTAAAACCTAGAAATAGAGATTAATGCAATGATTATTTTGATAAGAATAAATGAAGAATGTCACTCATGTAACATAAAGGCAAGCAAGGAGATAGATAGAATGAAGGTGGTGTTGCATACATGGGATAAACCAAGATAGGTATTATATAATAGATTATTATGAGTCAAATTACTAATTATTTTTTTTTGGACAAGAAGAGTGAAAGGTTATTTGTATGTGGCATATTAGTGGTGAAGGAAGGAGATTATAATCAGCCCAGAGCTAAAAGAAAATAAGATGAGAATGAAATAATTCAAATATTAGATGGATCATGTATTATTATGATGTTACAATAGAGGTGGAGGAGTTTTATTGACATGGAAATGAGGAAAATGAGAGATGCCAAGGTGAATACTATCCTAGAGTTAGTATTAGAGGCTATGGGTGATCATTTGGATGATCAAATGTATGTTGAGTATACTAAGGTAATATTTGGGATGATATAATATTTATGCCTTAATGGATATGATATATTCAAATCTAATGAAGGTTGAATCAGTGATGGTGTGAAGGGACTTGGTGGTGTTGGTTGGATGAAGGTGGGTTTCATCCCAAAATTAGATGGAAAAGAGAACAAGATAAACATTTAGTTGAGGTGTTCATCCTATGGTAGGTCCAATGCCATAAATGAGAAAAAGAAGAGCATAGGTAAGAATATTAGAAAGGATTTGAATCCAACAAGGAGTTATAAGTGGAGGAAAAGGTGAGATAATCAACTGAAGAACTTGGTATGTTGGAAGGGAATGATATTTTCACTATGCTTCTTGGTAAAAAGAGTGGTTTTACTAATTATTAAATCTATTTGAAAATGATCTCACATTTTAAAAACCTTGCGTGTTTGATTCATGATCACCTAGGGTTCGTGCAATCTTGCATCAACCAAAAATAAAGTGGTATGTGTTCATGTATTCTTGTTTATGTGTTTTTCATTAATGGCATGATTAAAATGATCCAAGTAAATAACAATAATCCTATAATTTATTATCATGAATCAAATTAGATAAATATTAGTTTCATAAGGATACATGGTTACTACCATCTTGGTTGAGTCTCTTAACCATTGATATAATATGGGATGTCACTATAAGCATTAAAGGGATAAAATGGATAGCTTGGAGGGAAAATGTTAAAATAAAATTAATGTATTATTAAAATTAAACAATATATGCATATTTATATTCTTATCTAAGAGAAGTATAATATCAAAAATAATCATCTCAATCCAAGTCTATATGCTCAAGTTATGGCCTCTAGAATTTTGTAGTTTTACATAATAATGAAACCACTAGTCTGCATATAGCAATGGATTCAAAACCTTCAGTGATAGTTTCAAAAATACCAATGGAAATTTTGTAACTGGTGAAAATTTTACCCAAAAATGGTGGTTAATCACAAATGAAGTTAAAACAAAAATAATATATAGATTTGGAGTGTTCCTAAGGGGATAAATAAGGTGAAGAGACATGGGGGAAGGATAAGAAATGCCAATAAATATTCAAAATTTGGTAGAGGAGTGAGTTACATCACTCAAGGGAGTTCCAAGTGAGAAAAATAGAACTCTAAGAAAGAAAATAGGGAGACAAAGGTGAACCAGTCCTTGAGAGATTGTGTATGGAAGTTCTTCATGTTTATGTTTCAGTAAGCCTGTATAGGCATGTGTGTGTGTGTGTGTTAATGAGTAAGTGTGAATTTAATTTTAAATTTTTAATATGAATTAAATGAATTTATTTTGTTGAAGTTTATCAAGTCTAGGATTATTCTCAAGTGTGTCTATGGGTGAATGTTTTAACCATGCATCACAAAGGTAAAGGCAATCATTAAGTGGACAACCTCTATTATTCTTGAATTAGTTTGATTGATTCATTTATCAATTATAAGATCATGAATATTAATTATCTTTTGTAATTTGTCCTTTAAATCCAAACAACAATCTGTATAATGCCCATACATTCTATGATATGCACAATATTATTTTGATCTCCTTAAAGGATGCATAGGAGGTACTTAGATCAACTTGTTGTGAATAATTTATCTCAGAATATAACTTGAAATCTTATTATCATTTTTCATTCTTTTTTAATCATTATTTGTAGATGTATTCTATTGTATCCTCTAATTTTGAGATGAAGTCTTGTTAGGCACAAAATTTATAGATAAATATATAGATTCATGATTAACACTAACATATTATGAATTTTTGAGATGTCTGAATAAAATACTTATTTTTATTTTTCAACTCTTTTATTATCCTTTCCATAGTGACTAATTTCTCTTGAAGGGATTCACAAGCACAAACTCTAGGTAATTCTGATTGGATATGCATACAAACACCATCAAGAGGAGATGTTGGTGGGGGTGAGGAAGGAGATTTTGGTTACCTTAATTTTTTACTATAGGGTGGGCTACCATACCTATTGGATAGTGATATCATGGACCTGGTTTAAGGTAAATTAGTTATCAAAACTTTGATGAGGAATGGTGGAAGTTAACATAGACATAGAAGGTGTATTATGATTAAATGCAACCTTAATTTTATTTTACATTAATTTTATCCAATTTATTGAATAATTATGAGATATATTAAATTTTTGAGTTGACACCATGTAATTTGAACAATTTTTTCTTGAATTAAAAATTATATACCAAAAGTAACCATATAGCCATTATACAATGTGTAAAATAAAGAATCCATGATTAAAATATATACATTAGGTATTATTTAAATATAAAATAGATTTTTTATTAAAAATAGTAAATAAATGAAACCCATTAATTAATTTGAAAATAGATATACCATTTTTCCCCTAGGCCAAATTTACTAAAAATATTAAATTGTAAAACTCAAAAAATATGTACAATATTTTGGCAAATGAAAATAGGTTTTTTATTTTATTAATATGACTAACCAAATACTTTGATAATTTTTGAAATATATCCATTAAGAATAAATATAATTCAAGTGAAGATAGATAAGCCACAAGCTTAGGAAAGGAAAACCTTAATATAAAAATTAAGGGTGAAACTCTAGGGCAAAGATTAAAATATATGATTTGCACAAAAAGCATGGGGAAGTTAGAGATCATATCTGAAACCCTAAGAAAAACAATTAAATATTATAAATAATTTTGTAAACTTAGGGTTTGGTGATACTCAAACAAAAACACGGGTTCACCAATATGTTCTATCAAAATTGGGGAAATAAGGAATGTGCTTAAATCCTAATTTTGACAAACTATTGTCTAAAATAAAAATATTAAGATATAAATTAAAATAAGTATTTATTATTTTTAAATTATTAAATTTATAAGGATTAATCAAAGGGAAATAACATGGAAAAATTTCTTAGCTATAAATATGACAATGCAGGATTCAAACAAAAATTGTAGATCTAACTATGTGATCATGTTGGCTGACTGTGAATCAAGTAAATGTATTATTTTGATCTCTAGATAAGGCCATGATAATAATATAGGGTTTTATTGCATTGTTTTCTATAATAATCATAGATTTTAGTATGGTTTTTTCCCTCAATGCAAATTTGAGTCTATGTTATTAGATGATAGCCCTATCTATCTATTTTTGATATGTGATATATTATGTAAGAAACTTTGTACGCTATTATTCACTTTAAACCATATATTTATATATAATGATGAATAAAAATAATAAATGGAAAAATAGGTTATTATTTGAATTTATAATTGATCTTAACATCCCTTGTGTTAAGTGTTGCCTAGATACCAATAATCAAAAGACAAATCAAATTCCATGTAGTTCTCCCATACTATGGTGGTGTGTGTGAAAGACATTTGTAATATTAAATTCTTACAAAATATTTGTTTAATTAAGTTTTTAAACCTTGAATTATTACCTTTGACATTTAATCAAACTTATCTCAAGGATATTAAGGTTGTGTAGGCTCTAAATTGGGAAGAATATATGTTTTTTCCTCAATGTGTAGTTAGATGTTCTAGTTATTTTCCTTGTTGAGCCTGTTATGCATGACATGGTTTTAAATTTGGATTTATAGTGGTATTTTTATAAATTCCTTGAATGTGGATTGGGAAAATTTTAAGAAGACTCATTAGGTAGTTTTATATTTATTGCATTAGCTATTATTTGGTGGGAGGATATAACAAATATAATCAGAGGCTATCAGTAAAAGAAGGATAGTTCTGAAAGAGTGGCCTTTTTTTGGGAAGCAAAGATAGAGAAGATATAAGTGTGGATTAGTATGAGGATGAGTGCAAGCTAATTATAATTAATATTAGGAAGAATTATTTATTTGAATTATTGAAGGTATGGATCACTCACATAGAGATAAAAAAATATTAGCTTAGATCCATGAAATTGAGCATGAGATAAGTGGGTATAAGAGGATGGTCACAAGTACATTGATTTAGAACTAAATGTTAATCTCTATGAATATATTTATTATCACTCTCTATGTATTGAAAATTTAGGGATGCATAATGCATACACCAATGGGTACTATTTATTGAACTAGCAATACTCTTAATGGCATAATGATCCACATCAATGTATATATAATCATGTATATATGGGATTTAAGTTGGCGATACAAATATCCACTCTTCCATTATATTTGAATTAGAAAAATTATATTTCACCAAAAAAATATAATTTATAAAACTGTACACTATGTTGTAAAAATATAATATTAGCACACTTGATGCACATCAAGTATTAGAACCAATATTAATTATTGACAATGTGAAGATCCTAATACCTAAATTAAGTATATTCAATATTTGTATCATTTAAATTTTCCTTGAAAATGTAAATAACACATAATGTGGTGGGAATGGATTATGAATTAGTCGTGCCCCATATTTTATCTAATTAGGGAATTTATATTAATATTTCAATAACACCTCATTATGAAGTTCAAAATCATCTTTAGATTCTTCTTCATGTAAGAATCCATTTGAGGTACAACTATAAACTCTCTCTCTGTCTCTCTCTCTCTCTCTCTCTCTCTCTCTCTCTCTCTCTCTCTCTCTCTCTCTCTCTCTCTCTCTCTCTCTCTCTCTCTGTGTGTGTGTGTGTGTGTGTGTGTGTGTGTGTGTGTGTGTGTGTGTGTGTGTGTAACCCTAAATTTGAATTTTTGATACAGGTGTACATATGGCTAAGAATATGTAAATAAATAAACACAAGGGTGATAAATAGATTTATAGTAGGCCAATTGATTTTCAAATGTATATTAAAAAATATATTAAATTTATAATACTAAGATATGCCAAAATAGAAATTATAACTATTTGTTGATATTGCAATAGATTGAAAATAAGATTACTTAGTTGGTTTACTATACACATTTAGATTTGGATTGAAATGGATTAGAATTGGACTAGATCAAGATTCTAGAACAATCATCAAATTCTATAATTTTGCATTCTATGGCTTTGGATGCTTATGTTGGATCAAGATGGTTGTGTTGACATTGATGTCTAAGTTAGACAGCATTGTCCATTATCGAATAGTGACTAGATCTAGATGTAACCACCTAAAACCTTATGGTTTTACTATCACCTTTATTATGGTGTATATAGATCATGTGCACATGATGTCATTTTTTGTCAAATGATCAAACTCTAGATTTATCACCCTTGGAGCGACTAAGAAAATTATTTAGTATGAAAATAGTGTCAAGATGCCCCAAGGATGACCCCTATAGCAATGGGAGTTGCCTATAAAGATAATATATGAAGAGGGCCTCATACATATGTAGTTATCCTATGTGTGTTGGTTTGTGTGTGCATGCATATGCAATGTCTGATAATTAAATACATAGAGTGAACAAGCTTGTAGCTTGTAAAATATGTCTCATGAGATGATCTTTTAGTGCTTTAGACTTGCAAGGATACTGATCTATGCTTGATGTGGAAATAGGGATGAATAGGGTATATTTTCTCACTTGAATGCTTGATTGAGTTTTCTTGGTAAGTTGCCTTGTGAGTTACCAATATTTTATAGTTCTTTTATAGGTGTAGAATGAATGAGGGTTGATATATATATATATATATATATATATATATATATATATATATATATATATATATATATATATATATATATATATATATATATATATATATATATATATATATATATATATATATATGCTTCAGACTTGTAATGATACTGATCCTATGCTTGATGTGGAAATAGGGATGAATATGGTATATTTTCTCACTTAAATGCTTGATTGAGTTTTCTTGCTAAGTTGCCTTGTGAGTTACCAATATTTTATAGTTCTTTTATAGGTGTAGAATGAATGAGGGTTCATATATAGGCACTAGACATTTAAAAAAGGGACACTTGCATTGACATAGGCATCTAAATGGGACATATTTGTCTAAGAAGCTATAAAATAGGTACATGTCCAAAACTGGTAGAGAAGGATAATGATCCTATTTATAGCATTTTTCACAATATAGAAAGTCTAGTCATTATAATAATAGTGGTCAGACTAAGAGATAAGCAATTTAGGCGTAATAAATAGTGAACACAAGCCTTTAAAGAGTGGGAAGGTATTATAACTGAAGGATAAAACAATTATAGATATTTTACAAGTGTACAATACTAAAGTTCTATATAATTTATATTTAGTGTCTACATTTCCCCCCCTTAATCTAGTAATGAAATTACTAGTTTAAAGGAAAATAAATGTGTATTTGGGTGTGTATAACACACATTGTCCTTATGTGAGTCCAAATTGAGTGTTTTAATAGTGAATAACCTATAACTAAGAGTATGTTATAATATATAATCAGTTTATATAATTTTTAATTAAAATAATATGAAATGCTTGAAATTAAAGAGAGCAATGTTAGGAGTACACATGTTTATTGATGCAACGATCTCACCTTTTATAAATTTGATTTGAAGAGATGCTTCATTATGAAACATTGGAGCTAAGATTAGGATGATTTAGAAACATGAAAGTGTACAAATATATATACGAATTGGAGGACACCATTCCCCAACCTTGATGAAAAGGTGAATTGTCACATGGTCACTAAGCTCATCTCAATTATGTAACCCAATCATACTTATAATGTGGTAAGTGTTAGTGATACAATCAAATCATACTATATATCTAGTGAGGGTGGATGATTTACTCCCTTCATCCTAAAAATATGGTGAAGTTAAATGATTTAATCAATTCTAACTTATAAACATGGTAAGATTGAGTGATTTAATCACCTTAACCTTATAAAAAAGTGAACCATCTACTATAGTAGATTCTCTCAATAAAGCCTATAAAATTCTTCCTTCGATATAATAACAGTCCATAATAGTATTTTAAATATAAAAGTTGATTTGATTTTTCAATTTTAGGATCCCTCTGCATGACATATACACCTCATATATGTCTAAAGTTTAAACATGGGTATAACAATGGTACCAATGTATAGAATGTTGCCATAAATGTGGATCTAAATCATATAACTATGAAGTTTTGAAAATTTTATTTTATTTCGAGTGTGGAAGACATGTTCCTATGACATGACCCACTAAATCTGAGAATAGTTTAAGTGTGGAGAATATGTTTCCATAACATGTCCCCACTATAATCTAAAACTATGAAAATGTGGAAGCCATGCCTTTATGACATGTCATCATTGATATGCCCCCACCCCTTTTGAGGTAAGGGGAGGTAAAAAATGGTAATTAAATTACCTTAAAAGGATAATATAATTGTATAATATATGTATGGATCATGTAGCATATAAGAGTAATAAGTCTACATAGATATAATAAGGAGGTACATAGTATGTGATCACATCAATTCCTAAGATGCATGATGTGAATCGTGAAAATGTATAGAGAGTAAAATTACAATCTTGGGAAGAAATCAAGCATACACATAAGAACACGAAAAATATAAGACAAAATGAAACGGTCTAAGGAGATAGCATATAAGGGTCATGTTAAAATATTTCACAAATGAAGGGACATGACTTAGTCAAATGTTGACAAATCATAGAAATACATGTTCAAATGTCCACATACAACAAACTATGACATATGTAAATGTCATGATAGACAAACAAAGGCATGGAGGCTACAAGAAATGAAGTATATTCAAATGCTTGAACAAGTAATACATTTTCAGAGAATAACAAGTAATGAACACATTGAAGGAAGTGAAAATAGGAATGTATGTAATCATAAGCAACTAGTATAAGCATATCGTACTGGTTCTTGGATATATATGTTAGCAAAAAATGTTAAGTATATAGCATATAAATCATAATGTAAAATATCTAACCATGGATAAAGGCATGTGTAAGTACATAAGATCAAATATTAGAATAGAAAATGATCATATAATAATGTAAACTAGGTGTATTGTGATCAAGGAAAATAATGCACCAATGTACTGATGAATGAATAGAGGGAAGGCCTAATAGCCATATGTGCATATATCATGTGCCTAGGTATGCCTGTATCATACTCAAAATATGTGTGAAACATATGTGTGTATATAAAAACAAATGATATGTTATCAACCAACATGCAACCAACAACATAGATGCTAAGGAACTAATAAAAACATGGAAATGCTACATATATTTTGATTTATGAGTGTTTTAATCTTTTTGGTATTTTTAGAATATTTAAAAATAAAAGACTATCCTATGATCTCATCCAAGGGATGATCACATGTTTCTCCCCACTTGAAAAATGGTGTAATAAATTAGTTGTACTACCAAGGAGTATGCATAAGAGTAATATCTAGGACTGTAGGATCTATGTTGTTCCACATATGTATAATAAGACTCTGTGGTCATGAGGAAACAATAACAGAAATAAGAAAATGTTTGATTTCTTTAGGTAATTGATTATGCTATGTAATAGTAGATGAGGACTCTATATAATCCACTATGTATCTCTGATACAATGGTCTCTCAAGTATTGACCACCCAGGAGAGGGAATTTCCTATTGTTGAGGATTAACTTAATACATTTTATAATTGACTTCTTGGATATAAACTAATTTGATTCAAGTGGAATCTCATATGTAATTAAGGAAACTATAATTATCCTATTGGCATGAATGTATTTAGCACATCTATACATAATATAAGGTACTATGCATAGTGTATGTATCCAAGGTTATCCCAATAACACATCAAAGAATCTCATGTATGATATAACTGATAATTTAGTGACCACATGAAACCAACTTGTACAGGTAAGTTAATCTCATTAAGGACCTATTATGATGTTACATCAAATGCTTTGAGCACTTTATTTGAAGGATGTAAATCATCATGTGTATATCCCAAATTAGTAAGTAATTTAAAAGTTATTGGTTAAGGTATGCTTGAATTAATAATGAAAGAAAAAGGTGATTGCAAAGGTATGTTTAAATTAAGAAGATAGGCTATGATAAAAGGTCCCCAACCCCCTAATGCCTCTAGGAAATTAGTCATGAATGTGGAATAATCCCCTCATCCATTGATCAAACAAAAAAAGATGCAGAGTTATATTATGACTCCTCCAAATCCATTTCAATTGTCATAAAATCAAACCTACTCTCATGTTGTTAGTAATACTATAGTCTCGTTCATAATATTGATAATTTCAATATATGTTGTAGTGTTTTATTTTAATCATTTTATTTTTATAGTGTCCTCAACATATTCTCCCCAATATTCTTAACATAAATAACCTCAAACAATTTAGTTGTAACAAAAATATCTTGGGGCTCTTAAATAGTGAGGTATGCACTTATGAATGTTTTTTACAATATATTTATTAAATCTTAAATTTATTCTCATTTGCTAGTTCTCTAATCTTCTTTTTTAGTTTTAAGGACCCCTTGTCAAATGAAACATTTTATGCCACCACTAGAAATCATCCAAGTTGTAACCAAGGGAAAATGATTATCATTTCTAGCCACAAGTAGTAGCACAATGCATTTGATAATGCGGAGTTTCCAAGCTTTTCTCTTGGTGATCTCCCTAGTTTAGGGGGAACCAGTTTATTAGAAAAAATATATTTTGATGATGAGCTTTTCAGATCAAGAGTGGGGATAAATATAAGTTTTTCAATCCCTATGATATGGTTCAAGTATCATAATGGAAGGTGCCAAAGGATGATTCCCAATAGCCACATACACCCAACTCTTTGTCTAGCACATGCACTCCACATCCCAATCCAAAATTCTAAATATGGATGATGAGATTACCATATTTCCTTTAAATAATTTATTAGTGGATAGTACTGCCTCATATATAAAAGATATTTTGTTGAGTGAAATTGAGTGTTTGAGATTATGGGAGTTAAGGCTAAAGTTTTAATTCAAGAAAAAAAATCTCATTTTCACAATCACTCCCAATGTTTCTATTCAAATTTTGTTTTAAGATTTCAAAGGAATTAAGAAACTTAAGGAAGAATGGTCAAGGCTTGATGTGTACCTGGATAAAGTCTGCGCACCGTAATCCAGATGCTGTGAGTACTCCTCTTTGGCTGTGGAGGAATGACACCTACAAAGAAAAGAATCTTGGACAAAAGAAGGCGTTAAATAGACAAATGGTGGGTTTTCAAGCAAAAGCTTGATCCCAGAAGTATGAAAACATCCTTAAGGGATATCAACCCACTAGTCAATAGAAAGAAATGTCTGATAAATAGTAGAATATAAAAGACTGAAAGTGATAAAAGATGGAAATGCAAAGGAGAAAAAAAGACTTACTTGAAAGAAGCTGTCAGATTGATCACAGTCACCGGCATCGGTAAGCCTACCAGCGTCGGTTAGTCAAGGTGCCGATGTCGGTTAGTCTACCGATGTCGGTTTGGGTAATGACCAGCGTCAGTCAGGGCAGAGGTCTTTGGTCGAGGTCTGGGTTGGTCTATAGTCCGTGGACAGAGTCTGGTCAGGGTCTGGGTTTATTTGAGTGGTCTGTGGATAGAGTCTGATCAAGGTTTTGCTCTGTGGACAAAGTTTTGGGCTTGGTTGAATGGTCTGGGGTCTGAGTCTGAGAGTCTGGTTAAATGGGCAGAATGTATGATCTGATAGAGGACAGAGGAAACAGGGAGGTGGATAAGTTAAGATTCAGGTCTGGGTTGATTAACAGTCTGGTCTAAGGAGATATTGTTTGAAAGTAATAACTGAAGAGAGAATAAAAACACAGATAGTATACTTACCTATGCCTTGTGGAAGATGTGCTATCGATGATTCCCATACCTGCTGTTGATGTAGCCTGTGTGGAGAACCTGTTGCTGATGGAGAACCTGAAGTTGTTGCTGCACTTGAGAGAGAGAGTGAGAGGCCTGACTGAGAGATTTCATAGATTGACAGATGGTTAAAGATTAGGATTCGTCAGCTGCTTCCAGGGATTCCCTAATTTTTGATTCAGATCTAGAAAGGGTCGAAAGAAATGGTTAAGTATAACCGACGTCGGTGATTCCACCAGCGCCGATCAACACTTGGCCGACGTCGGTGGGGTTAGAATGGGCAAAATGAGCCACCAAGCCCATTTTTCATCTGCCAAGTGCCCTGTCCATTGGAGAATGTCGAGGATTGTGCTAAATATGCACGAGAGTTTGTTAGGCGGTTAGAAGAATTAGGAATAGATCTTGAGTGAGTCATAGGATAGGAATTAGTCCAAGGCGAGGTGTCCCAGGTGAGGTGTCATGGGTGATGTGTCTAAGGAGGGGGGTTAATTCAAAATAAATTAATTATTTTAAATTAGTAATTGTTAGGAATGGACTAAGGGGGAAAGTGACCAAGGGTTAGACACTATTTAGGTGTCTACATTTGCCCCTTTTTGTCTTGTTGGTTGCTCAAAGTGAACTACAAGACAAAAATAGGAGTCGGTTATCCCAGGTATGGGATAAGGTTGATCAAGTGGACTGTAAGATGAAAATAGGTGAGAGTTGGTTGTCCTGATTATGGATGAGGTATCCCCCCTCAAAGCAAGAGTCGAGAGAAGGGGACTTAGAATCAGGTGCTGATTTGATAGAAAGTGGATGAGAAAAGGGGGAAGATAGAGTGAGAATGCTGCAACAATTGTGATTGCGTGCACACCACTTCACGAGGATGGTCAGGTCAAATTGTTGCAGGTCAAAGGTCGAGGAGTGCCAAAAGTGAAATAACCAGGCCCCAACATTAGTCGTAGCTGATCGAGTTGTTCAATCTAAGCTGAAGCTCTAATGGTCATCGTGTTCCAGGTATCTCAGGCTCAGGAAGTGCTCTCGAAAACATGAAAAAGTCACAAGTAGTGTGGATCAACTGGCTTGCGATCCTATACTTGTGAAGGTTGAAAGTGTGCACACAATTTTGCTAACTAATCATGAGGTAGCATATAGGCAAAAGCAACCAAGGCAAATGCTTTGGAAGTGGTCATGATTTTAGGAGATAGGCATGATCTCTAATGTCTGGTGGTCGATGGATGGATGCAAATTTGATCCAAGTGTGCCCCAAGGGGCCAAAATGACATGGTCTAGAGGATTCACTGATTAGGGCATGATTTTGGTCATTTTAAAGAGAGATGAAGTGTTTAATGGCCATCGACGTCAGTTATATAATCGACGTCAGTGTCCAAAAGAGACTGATGTCGGTGGATATCGATCGACGTCGGTGGCTTAGGGCACGCTGATGTCGACGTCGACGGCCTACCAAATCTAACAAAACTGGATTGGTAGCCCACCAAAAGTCATTTGCTATTTGATTAAGAGAGAAAAAAGGAGCTCTAGAATTTGTTGAGTTAGTGAAAGTGACTCAGAGTTGACCGAGGAGTAGCGTGAGGTGGCAGAGAGACATTGGTGGAGAGAAGGAGTTGATTGGATGCTGCAGGGACGCGTGTGGACTAGGTGAAGTGTAAGGGCAGAGAGACACAACAGACATGGTGGAGGGGAGTAGAGGACCTATGGGAGGTCCACCACTAGCAGCACCCATTGTGCTACCACGCCGGTGTCGCCGGGATGAGGTAGGAGGGCCCTGAACCTTATTTTGAACTAGTTTTGTTTTGAATTTAGTTTTTGAAATTTTGGTTATTTGAGGCATAAATTAAGGGGGAGGGTAGCTAGGAAGTTGGGTAGGTTGTCTAGGAAGGCTTAGGAGTCATTTAAGAGGGTTTGGGGGGGTGTAAGGGGTTAAAATGGGGAAGCCCTAAAAATTAGGGCTTGCCCCATTCGGCCCTAGGGCTAAACCAGTCGCCGACGTCAGTGATCCTGCCGGTTAGATGAGTGCCATCGCCGACACGCTAACCGATGTTGGTGGCTGCCTGGTCAAAAATGGTTCTAAAAAATGGTCAAGCTGAGAGGTCAAAGCTATGCCAAGGTCTTCTTGGGTGTCAGGTTAGGCATAGATAGTCAGAATGGTTGGTAAAATAGGAAAAGTAGGAACAATTCTAATCATGAAATTGACTGTGGATGGATGCAGGCGAGGCAGACTCTGATGCTGCGGGTCACCTCCTAACCTTGTTGATGCAGATGCGTAGAGGCATGTCCATCGAGGAGTGGGCATAGATGAGCGCAGTCAGGTTAGGCAGGCTGATATGCTACTGTTGAGTGGCAAGAGATGTGAGCCTTATGGTGGCTTTGATCGAGTAGTGGGACCATGCCACCAACACCTTCCACCTACCTACGGGTGAGATGACGGTCACGATCGAGGACGTGTACTAGATTTTGTGGCTGTCGATGCACAGAGTAGATCTATATGTGTGCTCGAGAGAGGCACATGACATCCATATGGTTACGTTGTTTGGAGAGCACGTCGTGGAGACGAGCTACCACTCAACGAGTTTTGCATATGAGCCATTGTATGTGACAGATGAGGATGCACATTAGCTAGCCATTCTGATGATGATCGGCATCACAGTGTATGCATTACCAGATGTGGAGGGAGGTAGGTTCTCGGTGGCCATGATCGGGGTTTTGATGGACATGCTAGAGCAGTAGATAGTGTTTGCCTGGGCACCAGTGTTTTTGGCCCAAGTGTATAGAGAGTTGTGGGGTATCAGCCGGTGGAGGCGGTACAGCTTGTGCGTGGGCCACCTGCTACATTGTTGGGCATACGAACACATAGTGGTTACCCATCCTCTCAGCCTCCCAGTGGCGATCCAGGCCAGCTTCAGAGTTGGATTCAGGTGATGGCATGAGGTTATGGTGCAGACATAGGTGGATGGAGTGGTCAGGGACATTAACCACTATAGAGGGGTACTAGAGGCCCTAATTCCTGTAGACATCATTTAGAGACCATACTTGGTCTATCCAGCATTCAGAGACCAGGGAGAGTAGCTGGTTGGAGTTTAGAGTAGGTGATGGGTTAGAGGCAGACGAGCCAATGAGATCGAGAGGATTCCAGCTGAGAGAGTGCAGCACCAGTATAGGCTGCTATAGGATGTACCTCCTGCTTTCCCATAGTACAAGTGGGATGACATAGAGGTGCCGCTCCCACTGCCAGAGGAGACAGAGGAGCCCGATTTTGAGGAGTTGCCAGTAGGACCTGGGATAGCTGACCCAGGGTGCATAGAGGCCTACACAACATGGTGGCCAGGGCAGTATCAAGGCATACAGGTGGGTCCCCAACTAGATTTGTAGGATATTACCAGGGAGCGGGATACAGCCTGCAAGGAGAGAGATGCTGCACAGCAGGAGAGAGACATGACTTAGGCCCAGGTCTCAGTTTTGTAGGGACAGCTGGCAGAGATGATAGGTCAGGTGGTAACATTGACAGTGTAGGTCACTTTGTTACAGGGATAGCTAGCTGTAGCCCAGGCACAGGTAGTGGTAGAGTAGAGTTTTGGAGGGTAGGGCCCACTGCAGCAACTATCATTTTCACAGGAGGTAGGACCATCAGTATCAGTGCACCGAGGTTAGCCACAGCCACAGGGGTCAGGATAGGCCACAGGAGCAGGGCAGATGGGTCCACCGCAGACTGTATCTATGGTTAGATACACTGATGCGCTGGATGAGATCGCGTATTATGAGAGAGCCATCAGAGGGTTCCCTTAGATACAATGATACTTGGAGATGCGGGTGGAGCAGAGCCGACAGAGATCGATGTCACGAGCGATGGCTTTAGGGTCACGCATATGGCAGAGATCAGAGGGAGGAGAGGATACAGCCTCTTCTCGGCCACTGCCACCACCACCACAACCACAGCCTTGAGGGCAGCCCTAAAGATGCATTTTTTTGATGTATATACCGGCCTGTGAGCCGAAGACGAGAGATGTATGATGAGAGAGAGAGAGAGACATAGATTGTGTCTTTTTGTATAAAACTTATTTTTGATATATATATGATGAGATTTTAGCTATTGATGTGTTATGAAGATGTTGTAGATGTTTAATGTGTTTCATGATGCATGTTTTGATATTATATTTATGATGATTATGATGGTTATGTTATGATGATACTAATGATGAGAATGATGTAAATGATTATGTTATGTTTAATGATTAAATGATGATGATGCTTGATGAAAATGAATGTGATGATGACAATGTTTATGAAATGGTTATATGATGATGACTTTAAGTTAGATTCTATTTTTAGATTATATGATGATGACTTTAGATTAGATGATGATAGATTATATATTGAATGTTTAACTTGTGGATTCTATGATGCGAATGTTTAATGAGTTATGATGGATAAAATTTATGACTAATGACTTATGTTGTGATAATGAAAATGAGAGTATACTAATGATTATGTGAATATGTGATTGACTGTGCTGTGATTGACAGGTGATGAGAGAAGGAGATGGAAGAAAGTGACGAAGAAAATGGCTGAGCTAACCCCAGAAGACCCCATGTCAACTGAGTGCTGCCTACATAACCCTTGTCGTTAGGGCCTCAGGCCAATGTAGTTCTCCCAAGAAGGGAGGAAAAAGATTGAAGTGGTTGATTTTGGTCATGATAAAGATATAGCATTTCCCATATGTCTGAGGGTACATGCTTGAAATGATTAGGAGAAATGATGCTACAGCCTTTTCCAAATGGTGTATTCTGTAACATAGGTCAGGGTTTTTCATTCCTAGCCATGATCCATATTCATGATGGATGTTTGCTAAAAAAATGAATTGAGGTCTATTTATGCTTCAACAAGTATTGGTTTGTGCTTAACATAAATTGTGTGGTCGATAGTTTCCATGTGTATTGGTGTCCATAGAAACTATGTGAAATGGACTTAAGATGATGACACAATGTTCTGTTGTTGGTCTGAAAATGTTTTGGTTAAGTATGACCAAAATGTGGAAGATAAGTGAAAGGCGTGTTGCTCTTTCATTGACAAGGACCAGAAAGACAAAATAGATAGGGGTCGTTAGAACTAAGAGCCCCGTTTATGCATTGCGTTATTGACCATAGTTATGTTAGAGTGGTAATCGAATCACTTTTGACATTAAAGTGAGTTTGAAGTCCCTTGAGTAGGTGATATGATAGGAGGAAAAGGGTAACCCATTTTAGAGTATGGAGAACATTGCCCCTTTTTATAGGAGACCCTAAGACAACAATAAGTCAAGTCCATGACCTTTTTTTTTTGTTTTGGAGCGGACTGATCAATGCGGGAAGTCCACATAAAGATGTCATTTATTTGGTGGTCATTTGTGAAGCTGATCGATGCAGGAAGCTTCGAAGAAAGTGCTATTTGTAGCAAGATTTAGGCATAGCCATCCTTCGAGGGAGTGGTCTATACTTTGCTTTATAGATTTAGGGACTTTTGAATAGCTGTCCTTCGAGGGAGTAGTCTATTAGCTACAGCAATGATAGTGCAGCGATCCTTCGAGGGAGCAGTCTGCTTTTTGATGTGATTGATTTTGTGACCTTGGATATTTTAAGATCAATTTAGTTTTGACAGAATATTGAGTCATGGACAAGACTTATAGAAGGTCAAGGGCTCCCTTTTATTAGGACGAAGCATCCGTACGTCATAAAAGGGTTGTAGAGGATTTTGTTAAGGGAAAAAGGGTGAAATGGATTAAGGATTAAAAGGACAAGGATTGCTCAAGGGATGAGCTCAAGTTAAATGTCAAGTAGATGAGTACTCGACTAATAGTAGAATGGTCGTAGATGCAAAGCATTAAGAGGTTCAGGTTCTGGTCGGCCTTCAAGAGAAGACAGATGATAAGTCCCTGATCCATATTTGTGTGTTATGATATAAGGTCTGAGCCAATTAGGAGCGAATTTACCTCATTTACTCCATTCCATATTGGTCACATGTTGGTTCTCTTTGAGGATGAGGTCTCCGATATTGAAATCTCGTTCTCTCAGAGTTTTATTATAGGCGCGCTTGATGCGATTTTGATAGACATGGAGATGATTGAGGGTAGCGAGACGACGCTCGTCGAGTAACTCAAGTTGAGCTAATCGATCTTGACGAAAGTCATCATTAGAAAGAATGTCATGGAGTGAAATGTGAAGAGACGAGATTTGTACTTCGAGAGGTAGGACAGCCTCTGATTTGTACACTAGAGAAAAAGGAGTAACACCCGTAGAGGTTTGGATGCTAGTGCAGTAGGCCCACAAAGCGAAAGGTATTTGAACGTGCAAATCCCTTCCAGTGTCATTGACCACCTTCATGAGAATTTTGGTTAGGATTTTGTTAGAAGCCTCGGCTTGCCCATTTGCTTGTGGGTAGTAAGGCGAAGAAAAGCTGAGTTTAATGCCAAAAGAGTCGCAGAGTTTTTGGACGGTCTTGTTTTTAAAGGACTTGCCATTGTCGGTGATGATTTTGTGAGGTACACCAAAATGACAGATGATATGGGTGTTGATGAAATCGACAATCTTGTCGGATTTTGTGGAGACAAGAGGAATAGCTTCCACCCACTTGGTGAAATACTCAGTGGCAGTGATGATGGATTAATGACGAAGAGACGAATGAGGGTTAATCTCGCCAATGAGATCTAAGACCCATTGTGAAAAAGGCCAAAAATCCTGAGCAACTTGTAAGGCATGACTAGGGAGATGAAGCAAGTTAGCATGCTGCTGACACTTGATGCAATGTCGAACATAATTGCTACAGTCTTGATGAAGAGTGGGCCAATAATAACCCAGGCGAAGGATGCGCTTGGCAACCGAGTTACCACTAAAGTGTCCTCCACAAATCCCATCATGGTCTTGTTTAACAGCATGAGAAGCTTCAGTGGAGTTTAAACAACAAAGAAGAAGGCCATCAAAACCTCTTTTATAGAGAAGGTCTCTTAGCATGGTATAGCGAGCGGTGCACTTGATGAAAGCCCGTTACGCATTGCTAGAGAGGTTGGGAGGAACGAGAGAATGAGCCAAGTAGTCCTCAAGTTGTTTATACCAAACATCTTGTGAACTAGAGTCTATGGTGTGGATGAGATTGATGTCAGTTGAAATGTATGAAGGTAATGGCACACGATGTACCATGACATAAATTCTTGATGAGGATGATGATGAAGAAGGAATATGAGAGGCGAGGGAAGCCATGGTGTCAACAAACTTATTCATAGATCGAGGAACAGTCTGCAATAAGTGATGGTCAAAAGATGCTAGAAGAGTGTCAACATAGTGCTTGTACCTTTGTAAAATTTCATTTTTACAAAGATATGAACCATTGATTTGATTGACGACAAGTTGTGAGTCACCAAAGATGCTGATGGTCTTGATGTTTAAAGAAAGGGCAGTTTGAAGTCCCAAAATTAAGGCTTCGTATTTGGCCATATTATTGGTACATTCAAAGTCAAGTTTAAAAGACAGAGGCATGGGTTTACCTTCATATGGAATGAGGATGACCCCCGCACCCCCACCGAGTTGACATTTAGAGCCATCGAAAAACATTGTCATTTGGTAGAATGTGTCATCAGTCGAGAGAGTGGCGATAGATTCATCGAGAAACTTGCACTGTGAAGGTTGATTATTGGGAAGAGGGGCATCCGCTAGTTGGTCAGCGATTGTTTGCCCTTTGATAGATTTTTGCTGGACAAATTCTAAGTCAAATTTAGTAAGAAGCATGAGCCAACAAGCCATACGCTGGTTTTGATATGGTTTAGAATGCATGTATTTGACGGGATCAGTGTGGGTGACGACAAAGGTTTTGTGATTGAGAAGATAGTGACGGAGCTTGGTAGTGGCAAAGACTAATGCCAAATAGAGTTTCTCAGTATGAGTATACCGAGTTTCATAGTCAACAAGTGTTTGGCTTATGTAATAGACTGCTTGTTCACGGTGTTGCTCATCTCGATGCGCGATCATGGCACCTAACGAATGATTGGTTCTTGAGATGTAGAGGTAGAAGGGTTGGTCATCTTTTGGTGGAATAAGGACTGGTGGAGAGACCAAATAGCATTTGAGGGCGTCAAAAGCCTCTTGGCAATCTTTATCCCATTTAAAGGAGATGTCCTTCTTAAGGAGGTGATGAAAGGGCTGGCAACGGTTAGAAAGCTGTGAAATGAAGTGGTGGATGGATTGGAGCTTTCCTTGTAGGCTGCGGAGTTGCTTGAGATTAGTTAGAGGTGGCATTTTGAGGATAGCATAGATTTTGGCAGGATCTATCTCGATGCCACGAAAAGAGACAATGAATCCCAGGAGCTTTCCTGAGAGGACCCCAAAAACACATTTCTTGGGGTTAAGACGGACTTGGTAATGAAGAAGGTGAGAGAAGATGATTTTGAGGATAGTCAAATGGTCACGACGAAGCTTGGATTTGCCAAGCAGGTCATCAACATAGTCCTCCATGATTTTGTGGAGGAGATCGTGAAAGATATAAGTCATGGCACGCTAATATGTGGCACCTACATTTTTTAGAACAAAAGGCATGACTCGATAATAGAAAGTTCCCCATGGTGTAATGAAGGTCGTTGTGTTGATCTTTTGGTGCAATCAAGATTTGGTTGTATCCTGAAAATCCGTCCATGAGTGATAACATCTCATGGCCAGCCGTAAGATCAACAAGTTGGTCAATGTTTGGAAGAGGAAAGTCATCTTTGGGACAAGCTAGGTTAAGGTCACGATAGTCTATGCAGATCCAGACCCCCCAGTCGCCTTGGTGACAGGAATGATGTTAGAGACCCACTGCGGATAATCGATGGGTTGGATCAAGGAGACTGAAAGAAGGTGCTGAAGCTCTTCTTTGACAAGAAGTGCAACATGAGGATGCATTTTGTGAAGCTTTTGCCTAACAGGCTTAGCCTCTGGGTTTGTGACAATGTTATGAGTGGCAATGTTAGGGTCGATGCCAGGCATGTTGGCGTAGGTCCAGGCAAAGGCTTGGTGATTGTTTGAGAGAAATGTGGTATTGTCGGCCTGCTCTTGAGTGTCTAAAGACTGACCAATCTTTAAGACTTGAGGAACGTCAGAAGATGAAAGGTTAATGTCAATGGTTGATTCATTTAACATAACCTATGCTTCAGAAGGGAGGGAGCGCTAGATGAAAGAGTCGTCGGCACCCATATAGGTAAGAATGGCATCATCGTCTATGCAGTGGACTGTGTTGATGGTTGCCGATTCATCGTCTATCATGCTAGGATAAACGAGAGGGAGAGACTTGGGAACCCCATTGAGCTGATAGGTTAGGGGTTCCAAGCGGATGGTGTTTATGCAAAAAAAACTAGGAGGGATGGAAACCACCGACTCCGTAGGTGAGGATGGAAGAATAGGTGAGTCTAGAAGAAATTGGTTGATGTTTAGTTCAGGGGAAAGGTTTGTGGAAGCCTCAGTGGGTTCTTGGGAACCCAGTCCATACCGTTTCTTTGCATTATCGTCATTGGGTGTTTCAACAGGCTGATGGGAGCCTTGTTCATAATGTCCAAAGCCAAAACCCTTCCATGCACACCTATAAAGATAGGTATGTGCAAAGGTGGGATTTCTAAGAAAGGAGAAATCTGATGTGAATATTTGAGGCGAGGAGGAAGGATTTGATTCAGTAGGAGCTTGATCCAGCCCCCCATAAATGAGATTGGTGCGAAGGCTAGGAGGACCATAAGGAATGACCATTCTGATCTGACAGTCATAATTTGGGTGTTGATGAAGTTGTCCATACTCTTGAGGAGTCTGGAACATGTCTAGAGTAAGGAGACGATATTCTCCTAGTGAAAGTCTTTGGAAGATGTCGTCCATAGGGTCCTTGGTTGGTAATTGAGAAGATGATGTGGTGGTGACCGCTGTTTGTGTACTAGTTGAGGCTTCTGCGGATGGAGATGATGTTTGGGTTGATGCCTTGAGTGGGATAAACACGTCGTTTGGGCTATAGGTTGTGTTACAAGTCTTAAAAGGAGAGGGGTCGGCAGGAATGACATGGACTTGTTTATCGTGTTCAAATTTGACACAATGGTGAAGTGTTGAAGGGATGCAAGCCATGGCGCAGATCCAAGGTCACCCTAAGAGGATGTTGTATTGGAATTCTCCTTCAATGATGTAGAAGAGCTCCGGGATTGTGCGTGGACCCACGCAGATATGGAGGACAGCAATGCCAATAGTGTTAGTAGTTGTGTCATTAAATGATCTAAGGATTGCGTCAGTTTTTGATACGCAATTCTTGGGAAGGGCCAATTGACCAAAGGCATGGGAGGAAATGATATTAATGCTAGCACCCCCATCGATCATAACTCATTTAATACAGCTTCGATCAATGTAGGCTGTGATGAAAAGGGCGGCATCCTGATCTTCCTCGGTAGAGATTGGAATCTCAGAACTACTGAAAGTGATGGAGGCGACAGGGGATAAAGAATGGACTAAGGCAGCAAGTGGTTGAGGGTCTTCAGGTTGAACCTCAGCTGCCTGTAGGGCTTTGATTAGAGCCTGGCGATGTTGGGGGGAGCTTTGAATAAGGTCATATAGGGTCATCTTCACAGGCGTTTGGTGAAGTTGTTTTATCATAGATTCTGTGATTGCCTTTGAAGAAGTGGGCTGGGATGCACCTAAGATGGAAATCTTGGGTTTTGGTGATTGAGGTGCCTGGACAAAAGGATAGGTCCAAGGAATAGCAGCATTTTCTTTCACTTTGTCCTTTTGCGATCTAGTGGTTACATGGATAGCGTTGATTTCAAATATAGTAGGTGAAGAAGGGGTTATGGTCTGTTGGCGAGATGTTGATGTGGTTGATGAGGTTGGATGGGAAGGTGTCGAGGGTTGGTCAAGAGTGTCCTCAAGGAGAAGAGTGTCTTTCTCCATATAGCAGCGAACGACTGCCTTGAGGGCACAACAAGTCTTGGTATCATGTCCTAGCGTGCGATGATATAAACAAATCTTTGTATCATCAAACCAAGATGGTTTTGATCTGAGAGGTTGGAATGGCTTGATGAAAGGAAGGGTAATGCTAGAAGTTTGCAAAAGTTGGCGTAATATCAAAGCGTATGAACCTTCTAAGGGGTCCACGCTTGTTGATGCATGACGCACTCGTGACTTTTGCTTGGGGGATGCTGAAGAAGGTTTTCGTACCACCTTTTGGGTTGGTGATGTGGTGACAGGTGAAGACGACACTTTCTTTGTGAGAGGTGCTGAATTTTTGAGAGGGGGTTGACTTGTGATTGGCGAAGGAAGTAATGGAGGTAATTTGTGTTGGTTAATGGTCAGAGTAGGAAGCACGCTGATTAAGGTAGAAGGATGAGGACCTAAGATGGAGGGTAAAGTTGACGGTGGAGGAGGCACTCGTCTTAGTGGTCTGGCAATTTTCTTTGGCTTGGTTGGAGGACCACTTTTGGTTGAGGTTTGGTCTAAGTCCACCTTCACTTGTGGGTGAGTGAGGGTAGAGAGAGGGTGAATGCCAAGTGGCTTGATTGGTTTGGATTGGGCAGATGTGGATTTAGAAGTGGGGATTTGGTCTTTGTTTGGAGTCTTGGGTGATTCTGCCTTGGGAGGATTGGCAGTATGAGATGAGAGGGCATGGAAATGTTGAAGAACTTTAAGATGTTCCCACAATCCCTGATGCTCCACTTTCCTTGAAGGGAGAAGTTCTAATTTCTCCACTAGTCAGAAAAATGGTTGGGAGGATGTGGGATGTGGTTTGGATTCGTGAGAAGATGTGTTAGGTGTGGTAGTAGTTTCGGACCTAAGGTGTAGGGGAGTTATAACTAGATTATCATTGGTCAAGGAAGATGGAGAGTCAGGTTCTTCTTTTGGTGGAGAAGGAATGGGAGAGTGTGACTCCTCAAGCAGGTAAAGGGCAGGGATTATGGTGCCCTCTACTTGCGGTCGAGGAGTAGGTAAGGTCAGGTCCTCCATAGGCAGAAGAAAAGAAGATGGTGAGACTGGTGGTGCCGATAAGGTTGAGGCGTCCTCCAGGATGAGAGAGGTTGATGGAGAACTGACCGGGGAAAGAGGTTCATCCACACGTGATGGATTGGTAGATGGGTTAACCTCTTGAGATTGATTGGGGATGAAGGGTGAGACCGTATTGACCGTTCAAATATCATGTTCATGCGTGTTGTCAATTAAGGTCTGGACATTATTTTGGGTCAGTGGATGGTTGGGAATGGTTGCTTGAATATGTCGATGCCCTGGTTTGGAGGTGCATTGGGATTATCTAGAATGAGCTCCCCCTTTTCAAGCATGTCCTGGACTATGTTTTTGAAGGTTTTACAGTTTCTCGTGTCATGACCTTTGACACGGTGGAAATTGCAGAAGTCATTTTCCCTATACCACGCAGGGATGGCGCGTGAGGGATCAAATTATGGTGGTGGTCAAATCTGGGGAAGGTTGAGAATCCCCTGTTTAACAAGTTTTTACAGTATAGATGCGTAAGATTCTCCAAGAGGAGTATATTGTCTTTGCACGTATCTCTACTGGAATTGACGGGTGGCGCTCTGAGATGTGGATGGCTCACGCTGATTGGATGAAGAGGATGACGGTCTAACGGCCACAGTGTTAGCTGAAGCTTTAGACTTAGGATTTGATGATGAAGGTTTAGAAGAGGAAGAGTCATTAGTCTTAGAGTTGGGGTTTTTGCTCCGCTACTTGACTTTATTCTCCTCGATGGCACGTAATTCAAGTTTATGGGCCATCGTGAAGGCCTTGTCAAAGGTACGAAAGGTATGAACCCTTAAAGTAGAAGAAATGTGTTTGGCACAAGCTCAGGAGAATAGTTCAATGAGTTCAGTTTGAGGTAGGGAAAAGGAGAGTTGATTGATGAGACCTCTCCAACGAGCAACAAAGTCAGCTACTGATTCATCCTCGAATTGGCGAATAGTGTAAAGTTCTGTGATCGAAACCTTTTTGGTGATATTAATGGAGAAATGGTTAAGAAAGAGCTGAGCCAGTTGTGTAAATGTAAAGAGAGAATGGCTGGCAATGGAGCTGTACCAGTCGAGCGCAGCGCCAAAAAGGGACATAGGAAATGTGTGCAAGAGCAATGCGTCATCATGGGCGATAAGGTAACAGGCATGTCTAAATGCCCGTAAGTGTTGCTGTGGGTCTTCCTTGCTTTAAAAGCGATAAAATTTGGGAAGCTCCCACTGGTTGGGGTATGGTCTAATCGGCATGGAAGGATGAATAGGCTCATTGCAAATTTGCTTGTATGAGAGAGCATTGCGTGAGCCAGAAACAGAAGTCTCTAAGCTAGACATTTTATCCATTAGCATTTTAATGATATCTGTTGACGGATTGGTGGGTGGAGTGCCCCCTAGATTATAAGGCACTTGAAAGATATTGGGAGGGGCGTATGACATGGATGGTTGCATAGATGCGACATATGGATAGCTGGTTATGGGAGCAAAAGTTGGGGCTAATGGCACTTGTGTTATGGGGTTGGTTGGCACAAGTTGGATAGGAGCCGTCAAGGATGGTTGAGGCGTGGCTATGCTTGTTGACGGGTAAACAGTTACTCTTGTGTTTATAGGTGCAAGAGTAGGGGGAATAGAGACTAGGAGGTTTTGGAAAGGTGTGGGGTTTGGTTGAGTGACCTGAGGTTGAGGGAGTACCGGAACCCCCATGGAGGTAGGTTTAGATGGAGAGGTTACGTTTTGAAGGTAAGACACAGTTGGGTTATTAGTGGAGGTGTTGTCTAGTGGCTGAATTGTAGGGGCTGTTGATGTGATGCTTGTGTCAACTAAGGAAGTCGGCATCCCATAGATTGGGTTGCCTAGGGAGTCATGCGTTTGGCTATTCATGAGATAGTGTTGTAAGGCTTTGACGTTAAGGTCCAATAATCATGCAAAGTCTTGGTCCCCTTCTGGGACGATAGGAGTTTGAGCTGGGGTTGGGCGAGTGGGAGTTCTTTCAGTCTTCGAGTTGAACTCCATTATAGGACTAGTTGTAGATGGTGAAGGTGGAAGCGGTTGTTGGCTAGCGTGGTCAAGAAGGGCCTTGGTTTGACTGTGTGTCAAAACCATTCAAGGCAAGAAAGGATAAGGTTTTAGAAAATTGTGTTATATCAGTCTCAAAAAATCAGAATGGATGTTTAGACAGTCAAAAAGTTGGATTTTAAGCTTGCTATTTTTTGAAAAAAGAAAATAGACAAAGACCGATGTCGGTATAAAAACCGATGTCAGTGAAGAAGGCTGTCGATGTCGGTCAGATGACCGATGCCGGTACAGATAAGTTGCCGACGTCGGTTACAGGACCGATGTCGGTTACTGTGTTTTCTTGAAACTCAGAAAAAAAAGTTTTTGGAAATGGAGAAAACGTCCTTACCAGCTCAAAAAAGATAGATAAAAATAAAAAAATATGATGATGACAGACAGAGCCTAGCGTTAAATCCCTAGAAACAATTTTATTAAGATCGTATGGCTTATGCCTTAATATGATGTTTGAGGAAGTTGGCTGTAAGAAGGGTCCTAGAATAGGCAATCTAAAGATGGTTTCAGGTATGTTAAGGTGCTCAAAAATCTGTATTAGCTTCCGTACAGGCCTGGTGCTAAGGAGCAAGCTCCCCTCACTTCACGATTCCAGTGGTTAGCTGGTTTCGCTTAGCCAAAATATACTTTCACTATAGTTTAGACTCTGCGAGAGAACAGAGTTGGCTTTCCCCTTGGTGGTGAAATCCAAGTAGGATTGCCGGGTTGGGTAAAGTTGTCTGCTGGGTGATGAAATCCCAGTTGGGCCTTGTCTCAAGTGAGTTTGATGTTTAATTGAGTGCTTGTGGTCTGGTAGTGTAACATCAAGTGATCTACGGTTTATTCAATATGCGTTTTACTGATTACTAAGTGTGGACTAGAAAGATGCAAGAAAGCAAGAAATGAAATGCAGTAAGTTTTAAAGTCCCAAATCGAAATATTAAATTGGAATGAAGAAAAGTTGGAGAAAGGGTTGAGGAGAATGATTTTTTTACTAGTCTAGAAATGCAAGAAAAAGAAAGGAAAGGTTCTTTTTATTTCCTGCTTATGATTTTTTTTTTTAGAAAAGAAGAAAGAGGTGAAGGTTAAGAAGCCTAATGCACCTAAATGAATAAAGAAGAAAGGGAACCCAAGGAAGGCCCTAAAGGGGTCCCACCGGGCATGCCAGAATGTTTCTATTCAAATTTTGTTTTAAGATTTCAAAGGAATTAAGAAACTTAAGGAAGAATGGTCAAGGCTTGATGTGTACCTGGATAAAGTCTGGGCACCGTAATCCAGACGCTGTGAGTACTCCTCTTTGGCTGTGGAGGAATGACACCTACAAAGAAAAGAAGCTTGGACAAAAGAAGGCGTTAAATAGACAAATGGTGGGTTTTCAAGAAAAAGCTTGATCCCAGAAGTATGAAAACTTCCTTAAGGGATATAAACCCACTAGTCAATAGAAAGAAATGTCTGATAAATAGCAGAATATAAAAGACTGAAAGTGATAAAAGATGGAAATGCAAAGGAAAAACAAAGACTTACTTGAAAGAAGCTGTCGGATTGATCACAGTCACTGGCGTCGGTAAGCCTACTGGCGTCGGTTAGTCAAGGTGACGATGTCGGTTAGTCTGCTGATGTCGGTTGGGGTAATGACCGACGTCGGTCGGGGCAGAGGTCTTTGGTTGAGGTCTGGGTTGGTCTATAGTCCGTGGACAGAGTCTGGTCAGGGTCTGGGTTTATTTGAGTGGTCTGTGGACAGAGTCTGATCAGGGTTTTGCTCTGTGGACAAAGTTTTGGGCTTGGTTGAATGGTCTGGGGTCTGAGTCTGAGAGTCTGGTTAAATGGGCAGAATGTATGATCCAATAGAGGATGGAGGAAATAGGGAGGTGGATAAGTCAAGATTCGAGTCTGGGTTGATTAACAGTCTGGTCTAAGGAGATATTGTTTGAAAGCAATAATTGAAAAGAGAATAAAAACACAGATAGTATACTTACCTGTGCCTTGTGGAAGATGTGCTACCGATGATTCTTGTACCTGCTGTTGATGTAGCATGTGTGGAGATCCTGTTGCTGATGGAGAACCTGAAGCTGTTGCTGCACCTGAGAGAGAGAGTGAGAGGCCTGACTGAGAGATTTTGTAGATTGACAAATGGTCAAAGATTAGGATTCGTCAGTTGCTTCTAGGGATTCGCTGATTTTTGATTTGGATCCAGAAAGAGTCGGAAGAAATGGTTAAGTATAACTGATGTCAGTGATTTCGCCGGCGTCAGTCGGCACTTGGCTGACGTCGGCGGGGTTAGAACGGGCAAAACGAGCCACCAAGCCCGTTTTTCATCCGCCGAGTGCCCTGTCCATTGGAGAATGTCGAGGATTGTGCTAAATACGCATGAGAGTTTGTTAGGCGGTTAGAAGAATTAGGAATAGATCTTGAGTGAGTCATAGGATAGGAATTAGTCCAAGGCGAGGTGTCCCAGGTGAGGTGTCATGGGTGATGTGTCCAAGGAGGGGGGTTAATTCAAAATAAATTAATTATTTTAAATTAGTAATTGTTAGGAATCGACTAAGGGGGAAAGTGACCAAGGGTTAGACACTATTTAGGTGTCTACACCCAACATAACCAATTATTCAAATTGGGTGAAAATCAACCAATGAAAACTAAAGTTTTAGTGAATTGTGTTGTTTTGGGATAATAATTGTTTGTAATAATTATAATTATAATGTTTTAGATACTATGTATGTAGATTCTTGATAATTTAAATGCAAAATCTTAGTTGTTATACGACAAATGGGAAAAAGGCAAAAGGCTTGTGCTTATTACTGATGTAGAAAAGGAGAAAACTATGGTAAGTTATACTAAGTTGTTTGAAATTTACATTTTAATTCTTGTAATTTTTAGATAAATAATATTTTTTGTTTAATTGCAATCAAAATATGAGAATTCAAAGAAAAAAGCAAGGGTACTCAAAGTACACCTCCAAAATGCATGGAAAAGTTTAAATGCAACAATTTCCTTTTTCAAAAAAATCCTATTTACCCTTAGTAAAAATTGTTTTATTGAATAAAAATTAATAATAAATTGAAGAAAATCATCAAGGAGCATGGATTGGATCCTCATATTTTGTTGAAGTAGAATACTAATGTGGATCCCTCATTGATTTCAATAGAAGATATGGCAAAGGAAGAATGGGAAAATATTACCAATATTAATGCTTCATCCAAGGATCTTATGTAATTAGGAATCCTAAAATATGATACAAGCCGTGGAGAGGGAATGTGTTATCCAATAGAAAAATAGACAGACACTCTACATATTTAAAAATAATGGATTAAAATAATGTAAATATTTTAATATATTATAAGATAATTAGTTTCAAACTAAAATATTGTATTTATAATTTAAGATTTTCTTCAAAGATCAATATATATTTTTTATGTATGGATTCCCTCATGTTTATAGGGTTCAAATTTCACATTTGTATTTCCTATTCAGTTAATCATTTATTGATGTGAAATATGGTCTAATATATTTATAGACAATGATTTATTTAATTCCATGTATGTTTATATTTTAAAATAATTTGAAACTAGTAGATTGATAAATAAATTATAACAATTGATTGATATACATGTTTTTTTTATCAAATATACATTGTGCTTCTAATATTTTAATATGATTAATTTTACAATACCTAGATTATCACACATAATAGTTTATAATAAATACCAAAAAAATATCATATTGGAAATGAATCATATCCCAATTTTTTAATTTAGAATACATACCAAATTAAAACTCAGGTAGCTAAAATAATGCTTTTGTAGCTTGTTATTCATAGTTGGAATTCATATCTACTTTATCAAAGAAATTTTGACTATTAGAATTAAGATAATCTCTATTGGTAACTATATTAGTGACTCATCTTCTTTCATTGAGTGAATTCCAAATTACAAACACTCTTTCATAGATAAACCCATCCATGGGATAAAAGGAAACATACAACCTCAAACAAGTCTCTATATTTTTGTCCAATTATTCTGAAGTTTGAATTTAATGAAATATAATATGAAAAATAATCTTTTACCTTCCATATATACCAAAATAATTTTTTGGTAGAGTTCATATAATAAAAAATATTAGTTGATATTTTCTTGCAGGATGCTACTAGGGTAAAATTTTTTCCATAGCCTCCGAATAGCACCACTTTATATGGATTCATTTAAACTCTGATATTGATCAATAATTGTAAGTCTAAAATGTGTTTATTGAAATGTTAGTAAATACTTTCATAGAATACCATTAATATCAACTCAATTAATCTCCATATATTTTTGGAAATTATTAATAAGAGTATCCATGTATTTGAAAAATAAATTACTTATTAGTTCTTCACCATATGTAGTGTTCCAAATCATGGAATTCATTGCTCACATGGATTCAATCAAGTCATTCATTTTAAAAGGATATATAATTTCAATAGATAAGATTTATTAAATATTTATTAATTTCATCTATGTCTCATAAATGAAAATATCATATAGTACATGTGTTACAGGAATTTATTTAATTTTTTCTCCTACTAAATAAACCCTTTTTTGGAGTGTGTGCAGTGGTATCTCCTTTCCATTAACCATGATAAAAATATGATCATTAATATTAAAATTCAAATAGATTTTAGGGTCCTTAATATCTATTAAAATTTTCCATCTACCAAATACTAGTTTCTTAAAACATTCTTGTGAGAAGTATACCATATTTAGAGATTGATAAATTCATTTTCTCAACCGTATGAAATCAACAATATATGTAGATATCTCTTGTGAATGTTCTTAAAAAATTGCATTTATTTCAACCTAGGTAAAATACCACACAATGTTAGCAAAGTTTCTAAATCTAGTAAATAGTAAAACAAATCTTTTGCCTTGTCAACTTTCATCCAATATTTAAATGTAAATCGTGCTAATGATGGATATTCTTCAAAAATTATGCATGTTGTCTCATACATAGAGATCCATATTGTATTAACATATTTCAAAATATATATACCATCAATCACTCCAGTCAAAAAATTCTAAAAATCCAAATATTTTTTTGGACTACTTGACATGTATGCATGCAAGTCATGAATAAGCTCTTTCACTTTTGTGACATTTTCAAATGGTTAACAATATTTTAAGAAAGATTCATTATATGAGCCATGAAATGAACTAAAATTATATATGGGGAAACTATTATTTGTATTTTAACACATAGATCAATTATGTGCCCTTATATCATTGATGCATCATCAACACCAACATAAACTAGCTTGGTAGCTATATAACATTAATCATCTATCATAGAAAAATCCTTAAAATTAAAAATAATCAATTTGTAAAGGTTTTCGGCATTTAAAGTTTTTGTCATTTTATGTAAAAATAACATATGAGGTTGCCTTGAATGATTATGAAAAGTATAAACATGAATGCAAACCCACAATGATTTCTCAACTATTATGACCTCATCAATTGACAATGAGATAAGCCATGCATTTTTTACTTTTTCTTTCAAATCCTCCTCAATCAAAGAAAGACATTTTATAATTTTCCAAGCATTTATATTTTACCAATGGGATTGTGGAATGTTATGAAATCCCTTATGTTGGAGAAAAATCTTATAATCTAAAAACATGATATAGGTCTACTTTTTTCATAATGTTATATATGGTAGGGAAGTGTATATTTTTGGCATGACAATTAGCCTAAGTAAATTTTACTAACTTAGTTTTTATTATTCCTCCTTTCTAAATGAGATATCGTAGACATTTATGATGATATTCATACTCTATTATGTACCTTACATGCACACATTCTTTTGCATCTTTCCATATTTGTGTTTTTTGGGTTTATCCATCTTTTTGTTTTACTGACACATATTTTTCCATAATGTTTCTCAATTGTGTCCAAATTAAGTTTTATTTTATGATTCTTTAATATTTTCTAGATAAATATTTTACATCTAAATTATATTTGAATATCATTGCCATTTTTTGGCTCTGCTAGTTTAATGAATGGATATCTAACTGCCCAATCAATATTAAAAGACCTACCAATTGTCCATGTACCACTATTCTTTGACACATATTTATTAGTGTTTTCTTCAATCAAAGTTTATGTTTGAAGATAAAAAATATAATCTAGTATTTGGATCTCATTATTAGGAATGTCCTCTAGTTTTCTCTTCCTTCGCATAAAATTTCAAGTTGAATTTTTAACAAAAGTTGGTGTTTCATGATATCACGAAATATTTTATTGTGTTTTCACCTCATATGGTTTGTAATTTTCCTCCACTTGAGGCATTTAATATCCATAGTTAGGAATGAATTTGAGGGTTGGCAAGCCATCATCAATAATATCTTTAAATGGTGACATGTTGTCATTAATTTGTTCATTTAGAATACCATTATCTATGGGTTCCACATTAAATTGAGTTTACCTTTGAATTAATATTAATTTGAAACTAAAAATACATTTCATTTTTTTATTATAGTACATGTATTTGATGTGTATATTAGTTATTTAGAGGAGTTTTATGGCTAGGTAAAATAAGTTAATAGGGTTATTATTTTTTACAAATTTTCCCACATCCTTAACATTTCTAGTAGATGGCATTTAATTAGAGTAAATTATAATGTAAATAAGTGATGGATGCTAATAAATGACATACATGTCATCAATGGATGATAGTGGGTAACACAGGTACTATCAGGTGACATGAATGTTAACAGATCACATAGATGCTAACAAATAACACTGATGCTAAAGGGAACATGGATGATATTGAATGATGTGGATGTTCTCAAGTGACATGAATTTTTTTAGCCTCTATGGATGCTAATGAGTGACACTATTCTAAACTGGTAATAGTTACGCTAGTAGATGACACTAACATAGATGGTCTGTAGCAATATAGATACGCTTCAAATTTTTGGTCTTTAGAGTATTATATAGTACATATAGAGGTGAATTTTCCTAGATTCACTTACGATTTATAGGTAAATATATATTTATAAGTGTGAAATTTATTTTAAACAATAGGTGAGCTGACCTAAAAAACTAACTTACATCCAGATAATTTAGGTGAATCCATACTATTCACTACACCCAAAAATTTCCAAACACCAATTTATAAAACTAAAATATTCATGAATTAACAAAAAAATCACCACTAAAATTTACCTTGGGTCATCAATAAGGTCTTGGATCATATGATTCAAGGTAAAACATATGTTCATAACATGCCTAGTACCTTCATGAAAGTCACAATAATAATTTAAATCATATCCTTTGGGTGTAGGTTAATTCATATCAACCTCAATAGGATGAGTGAGAGATATGAGGTAGAACTCCAGAAGCTTTGGAAGTAGTAAAGATGGAGACTTAGGTAACTGTGAAAATTTTCTCCTTGGTGTATTGGATAAGAAAAATCAATTAGGTTGTTGTGACACTACATTAATCATAGTTATTATTTCCTTTTAGGTTCTACAGGTTTCACCTTGTAATTTGGTTTGATAGTGAACTTGGTATTGGATGTAGTTACTGTATTTTATACATACTTAAGTTTGTTCAATGAGATAAGTTTCATTTCATGATCAAGAATAATATGTCATAAGTCATCAAAATATTTGAACTTTTTGAAAAAAATGGACTCATGTAATGGGGTATATAAACTTTGATTGAAGATGTCTTTAAGATTTTTATCTACCATTAGATCAGTCATTTTATCCAACATTGTCTTGTGCCTTAAGACATATTCATTAATAGGTTCACTATTTCTTTGTTTGATTTGTGTAACTTGGGCATAGGAAACATTTTTCAGTAATGTTAATAGTTAAGTGTGATAAAAAATGATATGCAAGGGGTTTGAATAATTTTATTTATTATATTGGTGAATAATAAAACTACCTTAGAACATAGTCTTTGAGGTTCCTTGGAAATAGTTTAGTCAAACTTTATCATTCGAGGCATAATCAAGGTATGCCACATAGAAATTTCAAAGATGTTCAAGATCACCTTTTCCATCATGAAATGGAAACTTATGTGCAAAAAAACAATTTTTAAAGTGGTGCAAAGATATTCCATGTGAAATAGGTTTATGCTAAACCTCTTTTAAATCAATAGCATAAGGTGACTTCATATAATTTTGTTCAATATTTGAAACCTTAGAATAAATTTTTTAATAGTTTGGATAAAATATTTGACATTTTGATCACTAAGGTTAGAAGTCAAAAAAGGGGTGTACCATATTTTGAGTTGATATATACATTGAAACTGGTAATTGGATTAAATTTTTAATGTTTTCTATATAAGATGTAATAATAATAGGATTTGTTTCAAGGAACAATGGTGAAAACACATAATCTGTTCCCCCTTTAGAATTATAAAGTGATGATGTACTCAAGGGGAGGTTTATTAGTATATAATAAATTATAGTACCACCTAAGGATTCAATTGTAGCCTTAATATGCTTACTGATTTCATCTCTTATAACATATAAAAATGCATCCATTAAACCCTTATTATTATTATTAATATGAGTAAATAATGTCTCTTTATCTTCCATTTAAAAATGCATTTTTTATTAACATTTTCCATTGCTTATAAATGAAATATTCAAGATTTGAGACAAATGACAATAATAAAAATAATAGGAAAGCCTAACCCAAATAACTATTTGCATACAAAGACACAGAGGTTAGGTTCACCAAATGTTTAACTCTAAATTTAAATTTTTGGTACAAGGGTACATAAGGTCAAGAATATAGAAATTAATAAGCATAAA